>ML809944.1:0-46315 GCA_009831015.1 Picea engelmannii | reverse complement strand
AGATTATTTAAATAATAAAGTGAAGTGATAAAGTCAAAGAAGATTATTTAAATAATAAATTAAATGGAGAACTTTCTATTTATGGAAAGTGGTTATAAGAGGGTTAACCCTAAAATGAGGAAAGTGGGCTAAGTGGTCAAGTGGCCAAATGGAAAAAGTTGGACATAGGTGACTATGTGGAAAAAGTGGCTAAAGTGGCCTAGAAGACGCTTCTAAGGAAGCTAATTGGAGAGTATAAATAAGAGGCAAGGGTCTCTTGTAAGATATATCTCTTGAGCATATATTGAATATCTATTCTGAGAGAGAGAGTGGCTAGAGGATATCATGGACGCATCAAAGTTTATGTAAGTCTGAGATATTGACAGTGAAAGTTTCGGATGTTCAGAAACCCTAGTTTCTGAAGGAGTACACGAGCAACAATGGGCCATAGAGCATACATATGTGGGATGCAGGGATCCAGAGTGCGTACACACACAGGTCAAAGGAAGGCAAATCACGTACAATTAGATGAAGTCATGGAGACTTGAGTGTGAGATGATGCCAGGTTCTTGAAGTCTGAAGCAAGTTCAAGATCTTCATTCTATGGGCTCAAATCTGCCATAGAAACTCTGGTATGGTTACATAGTTGTCTTGATGGATACTCTTTCTTATTGTATGTTGAATGCTTGAGGCATTATTGGTATGGTTGTTGTGATATGGTTATGTTGGTTGATTGATAGAGTCAGTAGCACTCTTATGGTTCAGTAATGATATGATTGACATAGTATATTGGTTGCGTATACATGATTAAGTAGCATTCATATTGTATGGTTGAGGAGCATGAGTAAGTTGTTGTAGAACATAGATATGTTGTGATTGGTTATGGTTCAGATTAGACAGTGAAAGATAGAAGTAGATGTGACAGAAGGCTGCAAAGGATCTGAGTTTTTCATGGATAGAAAACCCTAATTATTCATAAGGCATACGCAGGTTGTAGTACAGACGGGCCGCATACATACGTGAGTTGTACTACTAGTAGGGCACATACATACGTGTGTTTCACTACTGACAGGTCACGTACATGTTGAAATATTGGTATATGTTGGGGATTGAATCCTCTTCTCAGTTGGTGTTGAGTTGTGTAAGTTGAGTCTTGCATTGTAGAGTTGGTGCTCTTGTGGAGTTGTAACTCTATTCAGTTTTTGTTGATAATCCAAGGATTGTAGTCCGTATTAAAAAGATAATTGTACATACATATTGTGTTCTTTCTGTTCCATGTGGTGATGACTTATTGATGATATATGTTGTTGATATATGTTCACATATAATTGGTTATAAATGACAGTATTAAGTGATGAGTAATTGGTAAATGCTAACTAAGGAGTTTTGTGAAGGGAATTGTCAAAAGGAGCCCTACATTGATTCACCCCCCTCTCAATGTAGTCGGTGTGTCCAACACAAGCATGTGGGGGGGGCGGGATTTAATAAATGTCATTGATCAAATATCTGATATCATGATTGGCCTGCAATATAACATGCACTTTATTAATATAAAACTTACGATAAAACTATACAATACAATTTTTAAACTATAACAAAACGAAAACTAAATAAAAACTAAACTAATAAAATCAAAAACCAAACAATATTTAATTTTAATAATAAAGTTTAGACCTTATATGACTAATAAAATCTATCATTAATAAAAATAATAAAGGTTTAAAAATAAATTAAATAATTAATAATCAAATAAATCAAATAAAATTAAACTAACTAATTAACCTCTAGTTAGAATTTATTGAAATAATTTTCTATGTTTTATAAAAAAAATTAGAAAATGTTACAACATGATGGGTCACTCAAATGGAATATTACTTCTCCTTGCATGGAATTACTATTGATTTGGCCAAACTTTGTTAGGGTGTCCACTATATGGATCCTAAACAATGGCAATGGTGGCAATGGGATAAAAATTTATGCCAAGGATATGTTGCTTGGACACAGTTTGTTGCCAATCTTTGTGAATGCTTTGACATTAACACCCACCATTTGGGTCATTTGACCAAGTTGAAATAGTTTGGGATAGTGGAATACTTTATCGTTTCCTTTGAGCACTTGTCTTTCAAAATGGAGGTCATGCCAGATGATTTCTTCAGGCAATGCTTTATCAGTGGCTTGAAGGATTAAATATGAGCCCAAGTCCTAATGGCTCGCCCCCAAACTTGGTTGGAAGATACTAAATAATCCAAGGAATCACAATAGGTTTTATCCTCCAAAAATAGAAAACCCTCCTTTATTCCTCACCCTAGACACACTAATCCCACCCCTCCTTCCACTCCTCTCAAGGTCCAGAAATTAACTCAGGTGGAAATGGTTGAATGCCAACTCAAGGAGGCCAATGTTTCCCTTGTGAAAGAACTACCCCAAGCTGAGGATCTTACCCCACCCTCTGATCCACCAGAAGTTGAAGCATTGATTTTGTTGAATTCCCTCACTCACTTCTTTGCTCCCCAAACCTTCAATTTAATTGGCTACATTAAGCAGAGGAAATTCATCATCCTAGTTGATAGTGGCAGCACCCACAATTTTATTCATCGTCGCCTTGCCCAAGAAGTTAATTGTTATATCCATGCAATCAATAATTTTGAAATCATGATTTCCAATGGTGGTTCCATGAAATGCGGGGGATCTTGTGAAAATGTGCACCTACAAATTGGTCAATACCACTTGAAATATGATATGTTTTTTATCGACATGGGAAATTGTGTTATTGTGCTCAGTGTCGAATGGTTACACACTCTCAACCCCATTACCATATATTTTAAGGACCTCACCATGCAATTCCAATAGGATGGACAGCAATACAAGTTCCAAGGCATCATAGCAGGCTCACTTTAGATCATCAATACCCACCGAATGGAAAAGCTACTTTAAAAAGGTCATTCCGGAATTATTTCCCAACTCGATCCCATTCAATTCGTTGAGACACCCTATGTGCATCCTAACCTCCAATCTATACTTGGTCATCACCAAGATATGTTTAACACTCCCCATGGACTTCCCCCTTCGCACAACGTCCATGATAATTCCATTCCTCTAGTCCCATGCAATCTTCCTCTAGGTGTTTTCTGTTATCATCATCCCTTTACCTAGAAAAATGAAATTGAGAAAAATATTCAAGGATTGCTAGAAGCGGGTGCTATCCATCCAAGTACCAGCCCTTGTTCTTCTTCAGTAGTAATGGTCCTCAAGAAAGAAGACACTTGACACATGTGTCATGATTTCCGTGCCCTCAACAAAATCACAATCAAAGACAAATTTCCCATTCCTTACGTTGATGACCTTTTGGGAGTATTCAGTGGTGCTCAATACTTTACCAAAATTGATCTTTGTTCTAGATACCACTAGATACGTATGAAAGAGGAAGACATTACTCAGACTACGTTTAAAACTCATGAGGGTCATTATGAGTTATTGGCCATTACCTTTGGCCTATATTATGCCCCCTCCACTTTTCAAAGTCTCATGAATCGTGTCTTTATCATTTCCTCCTTCATTTTGTCTTAGTTTTCTTTAATGATATTCCATCTATTGTAAAACTTAGCAATCATGTCTCTCCCATGTGGATCAATTTCTCCATCCACTATCTAGGAACCAACGTTTTCTCAAACAGTCTAAATGTGTTTTTGGAGCTTCTAAATTTTAGTACTTGGGTCATATTGTCAACAAGGATCGTGTACGGGTGGATCCTAAGAAAATTGAAGAGATGAAGGACTGGCCTCACCAAAAAAATATTAAAATAGTGTGTGGTTTCTTGGTTTTAATGGGCTATTATTGCAAGTTTTTTCAGAATTATGGAAAAATTGTAGCTCCTCTCACTCTTCTCCCTAAAAATAATGCTTTCAGTTGGACTCCCATAGATAATCAATCCTTCCACACCTTTAAAGAGTTTATGTGCACAACTCTTGTCCTGGAACTACCAGACTTCACCAAGACTTCTATCCTGGAATGTGACATGTCAAGGAAAGGAATTGGGGCAGTCCTCATGCAAGATGGTTGAAATTTGACTTTCAATAGAAAATGAATTTCACAGCGACATTTGGGCCAATCAACCTTGGAAAAGGAAATTTTGTCTATTTTCATGCAGTGGATCTCTGGCGTCCTTATCCATTGGAGAAACGATTCCAAATTAAAACTAATCAACGTACCCTAAAGTATTTTTTGGAACAAATAATTTCATCCCAAGAGCAAAAAAAATGGGTGATCAAGTTGTTTGGATATGATTATGAGGTCATTTACAAGAAGGGAAAATAAAATGTGATTGTTGATTATCTTTCAAGGAAATATGAAGAAGAATTTCCCCTCTTTTCCCTCTCTTTCATTGTAGTATATTAGCTTTGAATTGTTCACCGGGAATGATTACAAGACCCCAAACTTTCTATATTGATCCAACAAGTGTGATAGGATCCTCAAGATTCTCCAAAGTACTCTTGACACAATGAAGATATTATCTATAAGTTTTCTTAGATATTTAAGCAAATAGTCGAACCTTAAATCCATAGTTCTCTCTAAGCTTCATGCCACACCCATAGTTGGGAATTCAGGCTTTACCAAAACCTATGAATGTGTTAAACGCTTTTTTTATCCACACCTTTGCAGATGAATGTGATACATGTCAATGCAATAAGGGTGAAACCATCAAAGATCCATGAACACTCCATCTGCTCTCGATTTCATTTACTATTTGGACATATATTTCTATGGACTTCATTGTTAGCTTACCCAAATCAGGAAATAAATCAATCACCATGGTGGTAGTAGATCATCTTTCCAAATATGATCATTTATGTTTTCTTCAACACCCATTCACCACATCCACAGTGGCTCAATTTTTTATGGATAATATATTCAAACTCAATGGAATGCCTCATTATATTGTCTTCGACCATGATCCAAATTTCACCAGCAATTTTTTTCAAGAATCATTCAAGCTCCAAGGAACCCAAATGCATCGCAGCACTGCCTATCATACCTAGACGTATGGACAAATTGAAGTTGTCAAAAAATGTTTGGAAACATATTTTTGGTGTTTTTCATCCGACCACAAAACTCAATGGGCCTAGTGGTTACCCCTATATGAATGGTGGTAAAACACATATTACCATATTTCCACTCGCATGAATCCCTATGAAGCGGTCTATGGGAAAAATCCACCATCGGTTTTCTCATAAATGTCAGGTGTCTCCAAGGTTTAGGAGGTAGAAAACACTCTTAAATTCCACGCAGCCATTCTTCATACCCTCAAAGAAAATCTGGCCATGGCTCAGAATCTCATGAAGCAACAAGCATATAAGGGTCGTTCGGAACATAAATTTGTTGAAGGGGACCATGTGTTTCTTCGTCTTTAACCTTATAAGAAAAATTCACTAAAATTTGAACACTATAAGAAACTTACCCCCAAATTTAATGGTCCTTATAAGATTCTATAACTAATGGGGCCAGTGGCCTACTAGTTAGCTCTTCCCATACACTCTAAGATCCATCATTTTTTCATGTTTCATGCTTAAAGAAAGTGATTCGAACTAAGTTCCAGAATCAAACCGGTATCCTCGAGTTGGATGAAGAAGGTTCCATTTGTTTGTAGCCATAATTAGTCTTGGACCAATGTGAGCATCATCTCCATCAACGCACCATCAAGGAATTTTTAGTTCAGTGGAAGGATACACCACCAGAATATGCCACCTGGGAGCCTGTTACCATTCTGCAACAATTTCCTCATCTCAATCCTTAAGGATAAGGCTACTTTTCAAGGGGGGGGGCATGTTAGGGACCTAACCTCCCTAACCCCTCACATAGGTAGAATAATATATTTTCTATGTAATAAAGGTAGACATTAGTAAACAAGGCCTATATAATAATGTGAACAAGTCTAATGTAAGAAGACTTAATAGAAGCTTCCGCTTCTAGAAAGATCTTCCTCTAGAATGTTCTTTAGAAGATAGAATTAGTGTAAATAGGAGTACAAGGCATGGGGGAAAAAATTATTTAGAATTATTGTAATAGAGCTCTTCTCTACTGGAGGTTTCCCCCTCAAAGAAGCAAGTGAACCTGGTTTTTTATCAATAAAGGTATCATTATTGGTGTTATTATTCTCTCTATTTTGTTGTCCCGCTAGTAATTGTCGTAATATTTATGTTTCAGCTTTATATACTATATCTAGTACCTTACATATTTTGTTTGCTAGATTTTCAAATTAAGAATTGTAACAGTTAATAAAAAAACGGGTGAGGCGGCATGATCTCGGCCTATTTTAAATTGCAAATAACTCATTTAATTTTATTCTTCAAAGTATCTGTGTTGGTGAAATGGAAAGGCCATAGGCCTACCATTTATGGATTAGCAGTATGTGAAGGAGTATAACTTAGGAAATTGTTGTATCCTACCCACCCTTTAGGTTTTATTAAAGGGGTGGGGTATCAAAATTTTGTCTTTCCTTATTCATCTCAAAGACTCTTTTCTAGGACACTATCATCTTCTACTCTCCAAGATATTTCCAAATATTGTAACCATGTTCAAACCTAATCTTTGGATCAAACGTTATCGCCTTAAAAAGTCTCAGACCTTATTTCCTAAACCCTCTCATGTCCATGCGGTACCCATGCGGCATCCACATGGATTAAAATGGTTCACATGTGGCTAATAACATGGAACCCATGTGGTAATTCATTCACCATGGACCTGTTGAGCGCTCAACACACCCTAAAATATTTTATGAAATTCTGTCACTTTTTGGGTACCACTTGTTTCTTTTGTTTTACTGTCTGAATTAAGTTCACTATGGTTGATGGTTTATTTTATTGTCATGACTCTTATCGATCGAATCAGATTTGTTTGAACTTGTTAAATGAAACCTTGTGTCTAAAAGAACTTGGCATTCTAACTAAGAATCTGAAACTAACACTGTGACTAGTGCACTTGCGTTCAGCGTCGGCAAAATCCAAGCAGGCAAAATGGCCTCACAGTAATAATGATCATCGATCGTCGATGCACCATCGACGTCGATAGAGGGTGGAGTAAGTTTGTGTTAGTTATTCGCCATGCATATTCAAGAGATAGTCGATTCCCATCGGGGTCGGTGAAATATCGAAGAGTTAAATCACTGAATATTTCTCCATTGACCCATCGTCGATCACCGATCCTCGATGCACTTTCGGCATCGGAAAATTTTCGAGAGAGTTAATCCAGGATCACTTGGGTAAGCTTATCGACGATCATCGATCCTCGATACTTTTTGACGTCGACAAGGTAGGATCTGTTGTTAGAAAAATTAGCTAAAGAAGATTCCCCAACTCTGAATAACACGAGTAGACGAAGAAGCCAGTATCAAGTGTCGCGTGTCTTTGTCTCATAGGGGTTTTCGTACAGTCTAGTTTCGTCCCGAGTAATCTTAAGGTTCCATGTGTCCTAGTCACACCTCCGAGTCATGTTTTCCAGGTCATATTTGTATGGCAATATAGGATCTGTGTCGGAGCTCTTTCTAGGAGATATCAACGAATGATGTTTAAAGAGAATCCCCGACCCCCGATCCACCATCTAGATTAGTGAAATGATGGGATGTTTTCAGCACGAGATACGATCGGATTCTGTCATTTAATAGGCCAATTAATTTTTTTCCCCACTTACATTGTTACCCTGTGTGTCGATTTTAAAACAGGAATTTGAAATCACCGATAGGCTACGTTATATCCCATGCCTGCGTCATCTACCTACGATCGAATTTAATTTTAAACGTAATGAATATCTGGCGGTAGATTTTGTAGAACTACACTCGTATCCAGAATTGAATGGATGATGCAACAAGGTAAGTTCATCTCTGTTTAAATCCCAAAAAATGGATTCGGACACTTCTATTATGTGCACAAGTTTCCATTTCCATAGAATCTGAAGAAGCGAAGAGAGCGTCTCAAGACTGTGTTGATTCTCAAACCATCAAAACCAGGTTAAACAAGCAACAGAGGTATGTGTTAAATTTTATCAATTCGAATATTGTAATTTGTTATATATATGCATTTGACCTTTCACAAAGTGTCTAACTATGCTCTAGCTACAGGGAAAATTCCTCCAAGAAATCCAACGACCAGACACTCATCAAGGGAACCTAAGCTAAAGGAGGCAGAAATTGGTGAGGGTTCTTCTCTATTGCGAGGCGGTTAAAATACGCTCCCAGGGCAGAGTCGGTCATTAAAACCTCGACCAAGAAAGATTCCATTCAATCCCTAGCCTTCGGCGATACATAAGCAACCAATGGATCCAAAACAATGCTCCCACAGTGGGGAGATATGTTCAACAGAATCAACCAGGAGGATTACCTGGAGTATATCCCACACAGCGACTCGGATGTAAGGGCACTCGACGATCAAGTCTTCTCAAACATTCGGCGATTTTTCCTGCACATGGTATCCTGCCGAACTCCATTTTTCCCATGCATTGAGGTTTTTAGTTGGCTAATTGATCATATAGACGCTCAGAAGTTCCTCTTAAATGATGAGAATGGCGGGTGTGTAGGATTTTTTCTCCCGATAGAAGTTTAGAAATACTACAAGCTCAAGGACCCAGAGGAGCGGTTGAACATAGACTTTGTGATGAAGTTTTACGAATTCCACGACACCATTCGGTTGATGGCCTCATGGTGGAAGGAGGAAAAGAAATTCACAAACCAGAGAAATGGTTGGTATGGGCCACTTAACTTGAGAGAGCCATACATCTACTTGATGGCTCTCATCTGCCGACTATATGGAGAAAAGGATTGCTCCAAGTTCTCAGAAGTATGGATGCCCCTGGCATACACTGTGGCAATCTTTGGAAATAGCTTCAATTGGGGTGCAATAATCTCCAAGCAATTGATCATCTGTGTACAGCAGGCTTAGACGCTAAAAGTATAAGTACCCTCTTTTCACATGGCCTCATATCTGCTAAATGTAATTTGCGCGAGGAATGTATTCGTCATGATGAATTTGAGTCGGCATGTTGCAGAACTGCATGTTCATTTCTACTTCAGCATATTATGGGAGAACATGTACAAGAAATATTATGCCCTTATTTGCGATGAATTCATCGCCCAAATTTATTTCATTTTATTTAAAAAGGAATGCCCAAGGTTGTTTGTAGCATCCAAGAAAATGATATCGAAGGTAGACCACTAGTACCTAGACAAACCCACAACTTATATCAGGGTGTTCGGGGCCACCGGAGCACCACATTTTCTCCATGCTCATGTCCCATACCGTCTCATTGTAGGAGAAATCAGTTATCAGACTATCCTATAGGGATATAATGCCACATTGGTTAAGGACAAGAAACGAGCGTTTATACCCTACGGCTTCTATGTGGTATTTTATCTAGTGAAGGACACGACTCAAGCCAAACAAGAAGGGTTGAGTTAGCTTGAATTCAAGTTCCCGACAGGTTTGTTTCGCAAGCATGATCCTAATGGCCTATTCCTCCAACACGCTTCACAAGTATCATCCTGTTGGCCATACGCGCATGGCAAGTTTGAGGATGATATTTTTACAGAATGTGCTCAGGAATGGGAGGAGGTAGTACATATGAAAGCCAACCTGAACATGACCAAGTTCAAGGCTATGAGCATGGATGAACAAGTGGAGAAAATAGAGAAGTCGACTCAATAGGCTCTTAGATTTAGAGAAGAAATCAGAGCTGCAGAGACCACAAAGGCACAAAGGAGAGGATTGCTCTTACTAAAAGGAGCGAAAAGAGTCATTGACCAATTAGAGAACAATCCTGAACTCGTAGAAATGATGAGGATCCCCTCGGACAACCCAATCACAATCATAGGAGAGACAAGTGGTTTGGAATCAATACAACTGGAAGAAATCACTAGTCCGGAAAACCCTAGAGTTCCATCACCACAGATCAGATCATCGGGGACAATTCCAACCCAGCCTGAGACTGAGGTTTCAAGGACGTCGAGTGAAACAGGTGTACCAAACCCCCTATTTCATTTGATAACCATCTATGATGAGGAGGATAATTCAGAGGTCTCCCTGGTAACTCTGGTACCGATTACAGAGGAGAAGGAACCTGAGAAAGCATATGCCTGAAGTCCCAATGCTCCAATTCAAGACCTTTCACAGAGAGACCATGAGCTCAAAAGTGTCTTAGACGCTGAATTACTTGACCTGTCAGGGACCCAAAAATACAGCTCGAGGGATGAGCTAGGATTGGGTGGTCAAAAAGAGGAGGCTCAACAGCAAGAGATCGGCACCTTGACAGACGATTACCAAGTAATCACTGAACCTATCCATGATTCTTCAAGTTTGGTCGATGCCTCACCAGCCGATGAACAAAAAATGGAGGTCAAGCCATCGAAACATATGAAACAAGTCCAGGAACAAACCCTAGAATAGATACACAAGGACAGGAGCCTAGGAAACACCCTAACCTGGGGAGAACAGCAAATCTCTAAGCCTGTTGATGAGTTTGTCGAAATATAGGTGATCACCTATGACAAGAAGAGGAAATTTATCATGAAAAGGACCACCAAGAAGATAAGGCTCACGCTAGATAGATCGATTCTCATCACCATGGAGGAGAAGTTGCTCAGCACAGAACATGCCAAGACATCTGAGCTTATCGACTTAGGGATGGCTATCATGGATTCCACATTGGATCGAGCGAGGAGAGATGAAAAGGAATTGTTTGTTGCAGTTAATGAGTTGGAGCATCTGCGCCATTTGGAAAAATACTATCAAGACTCCACATAGGCCACGGTGTTTTTGAGGAGTGAGTTCCAGGATGCTTGTGCAAAATTCACAAATGAACGACACATTTTCACTGCAGGTATAGCCAATTTCCAAGAAGATACCCTTATGGCACTAGCAACCTGCAAATACGTAGAAAGGTGGTATGAAAAAGAATACCAGGTGATAGAAAGGATTGATTACATCAGCACAGTACAAAAGGGTCGAGACGTCGAAGAACATGGTATTCGAGTGCTAAGGGAGAGCAGCACTGCTTGGATCAGGAAAGCACATGAATACTGGGTAAATATGGCCCAGGAACCTCAGGGGAGATACAGAAGAAGTGGGTCGAGTGAAAAAAAGGCTGGTAAAATATTAATCGGGAGATGAAAGGCATCGGCCTCCCAGAATTCGTCTCACCCGAAGACTTTGTCGAACTGCATGGCATAGTCAAGCGGCATGTAGAGAAAGACTCAGCATGGACAGCGGAGATCGTGCAGGTGGAAAGCATGGTGCCAAGTCAAATAAAACAATTTATGGAGCATTTGATCAAGGCTCGTGCAGTTCTGCAGTAGTTGAGTATTAAAATAGTCAAATACAGAAAACGGGAAGTAGAAGTGAAAGAAATTATGTCAGCCCCAATGGACCAGCATAGGTTTTTGTATGCAAACACATGTGAGGATATCTTCATCAAGTAGTCGGAATATGACAAGAGTCATCCACTCCAGTAAAACCATGAGATGATTCTTAGAGAACAGAGAGATCAAGTACCATGTGGTGATATTTTGGTTTACTTAACTTAAACTTGTAGTAGCTATTTTTAGTTAGTGATTCTATATAAATAAATGGATTGACCTTTTAGTGGGGGTCGATGCTTTTGGTAAAGACCCTCATTTTTTGGAATTGTAAAGAACTATTTCTGAACTACCTTAATTGAAAAGTCATGTTTAGAATCGGAGACAAAATTTTGTTTTCATCAAAGGCGTTATGCGATTGGATTGAGGAGGAATTACTTCCAACTTTATTTCAATGATTGATGTTGTAACGAGTAATATTTCCTTAATCTATTGATAAGTTAGTTGTTTCAATATTTTTTGCAGTTCTTGTTTCTAATGATGGAAAGAAAATCATTTTGTTAATGTGTGATTAGTGTTAGAGTTAAAGAAACTATTTTTATTTCCATCATTTTATTACGCGTGTTTTTCTTACAATAATTGTATCTCAGTCAATGATGAAACACCAGCAAGTTAATGTATTAGTACTAGGCTTGTAATAGGTGTGAGTATCTTTGTATGCATGCTTGAGCACGAGGGTTATCCCAAGCTCAACCTTTTTCAGTAGTTAAGAATCCCTTCTACCAGTTGGTTTATGCCAGCACACATCATTTTATCAGACTCATCTAATAAAATAAAAGACAAAAAAGAGAACGTTTAAACTAAAGGAGGAACTTTCATAGGAAGATATCATGTCAATCACCATGTAAATCCCATTGATAAATTAGCTAGATCGAAGGATCTGGAGAACCATTCCACCATCAAACGTTGCAGAGTCTAATTGGGCCTCTAAGGTGGGTTTGGTTCCTGATGTTGAGTTAAAGGGATTTAGGACCCCTCAACAGGCCCCTGGCCTATCGGCCCTCGGCCCCTCCACGCACAACACCACCTGACTTACCCTCTATTAATACCCGACATGTCGATATCATCCTATCTGGTACCATCCTATTCCAACCAACCTGACTTACACTACACCGATATTTGACATATCGATATCAGGCTACCATGTACCGACCTATTCCAACCCACATGACTTACACTCCATCGATACTCAACATGACGATATCGAGCTATTGGGTATCAACCCATTCCAACACCACCTAAATTACATTCTCGATAGGCTATATGTCGGTAGTCCAACTGGCATCCTGAACACGTGGCCCAAATTGGAACCCTCCACCTAGCTTGAAACGTGGCACATGCAGATTTGCACCCTTTACGCCCAATAATCTTATTAGGTTAATTAATCATTAAATTAGTATCTCATGCCTTTGAGTTTTATTTATTTAATCCACATTAATGTTAATTAATCCTCATTAGTGTTAATTAATCCTCATTAATTTAACATCACATGTAATGACATTTTTTCTTAGTCTAATTTATCAACTCGGTAAATACTTAGGTTTTACTTTATCCGAGGTGTATTAATTGTCAATCCTACCTTCTTACCATTTCCAAGTTCTGGTATCTCGGTAAAAAATTAATATTAATATTTTAATTAATAAATACACCTCACTTAATTATTCGTAAGTAATTATGATATAACACCGGGATTTAATTACACCATTAACTATGTCAGTCTTGGGCATACCTTTTATCTCATTCACCCTTACCTCTCAATCTCCCGGTATGTGATATCTCCATGGGAGGGGAGTTTAATATTATTATTTATTATATGTTGACCCCAAACATAAAGCCCATCACTCACACTTTGACATTTCCACTTCCTGGTACGCGATCCCCAAGTGGGAGGTTTTAATATTATTAATTTAAAATGATAATAAGTCGATTGTATCGTGCCCCGGGTCTATCATGTATCACGTGCACCTCTATTCTCAATCCCTCAGTGCTCGATATCCCAGTGGGGTTTTAATATTAATATAATAACAAGATATTATACTATACCGGTCATGTCATCCCCCAGGTAAACCACACTCATGCTTGCCTTCAAATCTCAATCCTTCAATGCCCGATGGCCCGGTGGGTTTATTAATATTTCAATATTGAGGGAAATGAAAATAATCTACGAGGATTTGAAAAATAATTAACAAATATATATTCTCATAGAAGATTTCTCCAAGGTTATAGATTTACGTTTATTTTATTAATCAGCCCTACGGATCTCACGTAGCATTTTCACCTTGCAATCTCAACCTCTCGATGCCCGATAGCTCCGATTGGAGTTTATTAATAATATGTTTTATATTACGTTCATTTTTATTAATAGTCCCTTAGGATTCTTACTTAGATCATGAACCTTACAACTCGACCTGCCAGTGTCTGATAGCTCTGATTGGAGTTAAATAAAAATATATTTCATAATGTTGAGGGAAAAGGAAAATAATTCAAGGCATTTGAATTAAATAAAACAAAAATACATTAAGAGTGGTTTCCCCAGGATTATAGAGACCTTTGTGAAGTGCAAAATTCTTATGATTGGTAAACTTAAACAAAATCCATTTCCTTGTACATAAAAAGGAAAAATTCCAACTTCTCCGCTCAAGTGCTTAGGATAGAATTTCATGGTTTTTAATATAAGACTTCATCCTCTTAATATTCAACTTATTAAGACAATAAATAGTAAATTTAAGAAAAATTACCAGGAGTTACCATCCTCCCTTCATCATGCATATTTTTCTTTATAAATCTTATTAAAACATATATACATATATATTTATTCATTTGAATTTCTTTCCAAGAAAATAAATTATCTTGGAGGTAAAACCTTCCACGTTAAAATTTATGTTTTTATCAGAACTTACTACCCCAATCTTCAAGCAAATATTTACCATTATTTAAGGAAGAGCCACTATCTCAAGTTTTTACCTTTGGACATCATTTTACTGAGTAAACCCAGGTAAGAATTTCATTCTTACAATGTCTTCATAAGACATAAAATTAAATACAAAAAATACATATTCCTAATTTCATTTTATTTACATATTTCTCCTGTTAAAATACTTTATCTTCTCAACTAAATAGCCTAAGATTATGAGACCAAGGTTATGGTCAATCTTTCATTTAATAGAGATTATACATTCATAACTTCATATGTTTTGTGAAGACTTTGAAAGCTTAGTCTTCACTACTAACCCATGAGTTATATTCACGCAAATGAGTTGCAACTGCCCAATTAGCACTTTGTTCTTACTCAGAGTTGCAAATAATTTCTTACAACGGCCTATAAAAGCAGAAACAGTCAGAAGAAACCAATAGAATATATCTTACACAACTCTCTTCAGATATTACAATCAGCTAGGCACATAGAGCAATAAATTTTATTGCTTGAACATAATATCAAATTCTTCGTATAACCAAGACATAGATTTCATAGCATCGGGAAACTTTTCATAGTATAAACCAAATACCAAAGTACTTAAATGAGAATTTAAGATAAATTGGCAATTGTTGATGGGTGATCGTTTTTCCACCCAACCAATTGCACATTTTTTCTTTTGTATATCCTTGTAGCTGGCCACCCCCTAGCTAGAAGATGATGCCATAATGGAAATCCTCACTCATTAATAGAGGTAAAAAGATGAAAGCCACTCTCCTTCATTAATAGAAAGTTTCAAGATATAACTCCAATCTCTCCAAGCAATGGGGCATGCTCTTGATTCAAGGAGTCACAACATTTAGCTTGCACAGCTAAATGCTCAAAATTTGCACCCTCGTTTATCATCTTAGTTTAGAGAATGTATTTATTATTTTCTTACCCAGAACACTGAGAACTTGGCTTCCCCATATTTGATAAGAAACATAGGAGTTTAAAACTCTCTTCTCCACTTAGATTTGGTCCCTAGACCCAAATGTGTGTGTCATCTCTCCTCTGCTCGCTATTTTCCTCATTTTATTGGCTTCTGCGGCAATATTTCATGGTCAAATCCCCCAAATTCATGGGTCAGGTCGGAAACTTCTAGATGGGTACTCTGCCCATTCTCTAATTGATTTTTGAGTTTGACTGGTAAATAAATCATCTGAGGACAGTTCTAGGTTTGAATATTTTTAATTCAACAAGGTGTTTCCTGGAAAAGGCCATCTCAACCAGTAAGGGTTCCCCCTCACCATTCCCTCTCATGGCATCATTTTCTATGTAATTTCTCCACCCATCAACAATTTTCTTTTAATTATCATCAAAATGCATTTTACAATTCTAAATGTTCATCAATGTCTAAAGTGTTAAACATACTAGCCATGACTCATGGCAACATTTAGACATATTTTTACATACTGGGAAAAACGAGGTGTTACAATTGCTATAAAAAAATTGTATAGAACTTAAAACACCTTTCATTATTTTATGTAATAACTAGTGTATTATACATCTTAGGAATAATGCATTTATTCATTATCATGGTAAGCATATTGAAGTACATGTTCATTATTTTAGGCAGTTGCATAAGGAGGTTTAATTCTAGCCAAAATATTATATTACAACTAAATAAGCAGTTGATATATATACAGACCATTAAGGAATGATGTCTTTGAGAACGTTAGGGAAATACTAAGAATGCAATAGAATGATTTTTCACTTAGAGGAAATTTTATAAAAGTTAATGAAAAATATGTGAAAAAAACACATATGCACAAAGATTGATGAAACGATGGGCACATAGGTATGTTGCATTATGCATGCACAAATGAAGTGCATAGTGGTGCACACCTTTCCACATCATCACTTTAGGATTAGAAAAAGCAGTATTGACTAATATTCTTATGTTATTGTAGTTATGGCTTGCACATTTAGATGTGTTGTCAAAGTCAATGTTGATTTTGGAAGAACAAGGGGCAATCCTTATCTCCCTTGATTACTCAATCTTGTCATTAATAGTTCATTGAGATGGTTATGGTTAGACAAAATCAAAATTAATTAATGTAATTATGGTATACATTAATATATTGTATATGATGGAGGGTTAGAAATTTTAGTGAAGCTAATAAGTATGAATGATAAGTTGAGTCTAAAGGCCATGTTTTTGTAACATATCATTGTGATGAGTAAGTGATTACCTATAAGGGAGATCTATTGTTGTGTGAACCGTAGACTATAATGTATGAGAGATATGGTTATGTAAAATATAGGTTATAAGCAATTATTGTGTGAACATGTGTGAGTTATTTATTTGAATAAATGATACTTGGTTGTACATATTTTTAAGTTCATCTAAAACTGTCCATGTGAAAATAAGAGAAATTTAATAACAAGATTGTACAATGATCTTATTGGAATTTCTTAATGTGTTATTCAAATTGAAATAGTGTGTTCCAACACAATATGTGTTATTGGAATTTCTTAATGTGTTATTCAAATTGAAATAGTGTGTTCCAACACAATATGTGTTTTATGCAAGAGCATGAAGATTATAGTGTTGTAATAGCAAATTTATAAGTATATTTGTACTCTATTGAATAGGTTTCATATCCAATAAAATACACTAGTTTCATAGTTAAAGGTTGAATGTGTTTATAAGGATACACAATACATTATGGTCATTTTCCTTTAAAAGAGTGAAGTTGCCTAACGGTGAATCAATGCATGAAAGTTAAGTTAAACAATGGGTTTCAATCAAGGTTGACTATGAACAAGACATATCTTCTCCTCCCCTTTTCAATGGTCTTGTCCTTTTTCATGGATTGTAAGTTTTAATGCATTTATGATAACATCTAAATAATGTATGCTACCACAATCATATTAGTATAATTTTCATTGCAATAGCATATGGTCCCACACATCCTTTTGAAATTCCCTATATTTTATCAATATCTTGACTACCATGGAACATTTCCATATATGACTTTCTTTCTCATGTAATGTATATGACATTCTTTCTCATGTAATGTAATAACCCTTGGATAAATTGATATTGTGAAACCTTCTTTATTAATCTCATTTTCTCTTGTATATGCATTTGTTGGGACATGTCTTGTAATATCCCCAAGGACGAGCCCCAGTTGTATTTATGAATTGTAAACATGTTTTGTAGGCTGGTGAGTCGAGTGTTGATAAGCTGGTGGGCTTATGTGATTATTAGGCCGGAGTGCCTAAGTGTTAAAGACCAAGAGCATGTCTTTGTATATGTAATTAAGCGGATCATTAATAAATATTAAACATCGTTGCGTGCAAACTGACCACGAAGAAAGAGTGATGGGGGACTAAGCTTCCACAAGGTTGGGTAAGGGAGGAGGCTAAGTGTGTGCGCCTAGGGGCTAAGCTAGGGGGCTTACCTCTAAAGGGGATAATAATTTATTATTATTTCCTAAAGGCTAAGGTGGAAAATTGACCAAGTGTTGTCCAAAGTTCCTTGAAAAGGAACGTATGCTAAGGGGAGTGCATGCAGCTCCAGGAAGACAGGTGTCGTTCAACCTGGGTGCAAACAGTTAAATATGAAGAGTCAACTCATGTTGGGGGTTCACCCTCCATTCTTCCATCCGTTGTCTATCATGTTTTGTTGGGAAACCAATCTCTACATACCCTCACACAGATCTGAAACCAGAAAACCGTGAAGTCATCCTGTGTTATTTGCCTGAGAAGTCGACGCATCCTATAACCGCCTGAGTCGTGTATGTATTAGTGTTTGATTGTTACCATTTTGGGTGTTCATAACCATTTTCCCTGT
Source organism: Picea engelmannii (assembly GCA_009831015.1). Lineage (NCBI taxonomy): Eukaryota > Viridiplantae > Streptophyta > Pinopsida > Pinales > Pinaceae > Picea > Picea engelmannii. The sequence goes on along the minus strand of ML809944.1, from coordinate 28,186 downwards.
CATTGTTGCTATCACCCGTACCTTGTTGGAATTGAGTAGAAAGTGGTTGAAGAAGCGGGTTGGCAGGCCTGTGGTTGAAGAGGCAAGTTATCAAGCCTGTGAGCAGATCTCTCTAGGTGAGAGAGTTTGTTGGGAAGTGGTTTTCTCATAGAGAGAGTACAGCACCAGCTATGGAGCTCTGAAAATTTATGATCTGGCCTGTTGTCGAGACCCTGAGAGGGGAAGTGGAGTAGCCGATGGACTGTGGAACAGTGAAGGTGCATATTAACGGGGTGGAATAGGCATGTGGGGAATGGGAGTCCATGAGTAGTGGGAATAAGAAGGCTCCTAGAGAGAATCCTTCCAATTGCATTGTGCAGTTTCATGTAACCTCAGCCTAGTCTAGGATTTCCTTGCCCTGGGTGGAGCTTAGTCCCAGCTCGGGGATGACCCACTGCTGAGCGTGATGACCAGCGTGGTCTATGGCTAGGAGGTTCGTGGAAAGTCTGCATGTAGTTGTTGGTGTTACTCCAATTGAAAATATAAGTATCATTATTGTGCTTAATTTATATGTTAGGCATGTTTGTGATGCTTGAATGTTATCGTGTATTATGTTGCATATATGAATTACTGTTTATTACATTTGAATATGTATGGTATCAGTAACTCTATGTTATGTGTTTTAAATTCATTAAAATTCATTTCATATATATCAGAATGTTTCGAGTAGCAGCATTAACCGGCCAGTGGATGGTCGGGGACGTTACAAAATGGTATCAGAGCTAAGTAATGGATCAGAGTAGTGGCGTTGCCCGGCCTGTCGGTGGCTAGGAACGTTATAAAATGGTATCATAGCCATGGTTTCAACATTGAGCCTGGATGGGTTGGATAAGTGGTCATTGGACCCAAGGTTTCAAGTGGAAATTGTGTTAAGAGAAACCGATTTCGAGCCTTAGAATGTTCTTGAGTGCCAAGAGGTTACTTGACTGTGTTACAGATCTCAGGAGGTGTAGCGGTATTATAAAATCGTGACATATGTGGTTTATGGCCACAGAGAAAGAGAACACAACACTTGGGGTGTTGGGGCCATAGGATCTGTTCAAAAGGAAGGGAAACCCTTTACGACTGTCAGACCTGGAGAAGGTGCAGAAGGGTTAACTTAGAATCCCTTTAGACTTCGTGACTTCGATGAAGTTGATGAAAAATAAGAGAAAGGTCGAAGCTCGAAGCTCTGAAGTCCCGAAGTGGATCTACACTATAGATCTGGTGAGAATTCTTACCATTATATTTCACGGAAGATCATAATTTCGGAGTTCGGCGATTGGGAGAAGTGGGAGGTGTTGATGCACAAACTTCTGAAATCCGAAGTCCCGAAACAAAAGAGCAGACATGGTGAGGCAGGAGGACGTCACTAGGGGTAACGTAGAACCTCCTAAGCATTTCACATGCCACCGCCTTAGTTGGTGACAGTTGTACTATGTGGACCCTGAGGTTACACAACATAGTTGAAGGTCGACAAACCATGCTAGCGTTGATCATGATATGTCAAGATCGACGGCCAGGAGGCATTGCGGGGACCCAAGTTGCATGGAATTTAATTCCCCAAGGCGGTCCCGCAATCCAAACCACGGTTTCACCGAGGGGTTACGTGTCAGCTTCAGAAGAATTGTGGGACGAAAGGCGGGTTACTCCAAACCACCATTGCATGCCCCTACAATCGAAAAACGTTAAGTGATGTGATGTAATGACGTCACCAAAGGTTACATGCAAGGGTTTAGAGATTAGTGGTTCGGATGTGTGGATGTGAAATCCTTCGAAGCCTCGAAGCTCCGAAGATCCGAAGTTCCAGAACTCAGATGCCTGAGGTTCCATAGTAAGTGTCAGTCATTAGATGTTGGGTAGACGTGGACCGTTGATCCACCCTACTTCACGATTTCATTAATTTGAAACTTTGAGAGTCTGTTGTGATGTATTATGAAAACTTCGGAACCCGAAGTCCTGATTAAGTGCCTATCAATCTAGTGCTTGGTCACAGCCTGTGGTCACGTGGGTTGGGGACTGAGAGAAAGCGGCTAGTGCCCGAAAAGTTATTACAGAGCATAGAAGAGCTCAAAAAGAAAATGAAATCTAAACGTTTTCTTGAATCAGATTGGTTTATGAATGTTGTGGGATTTGTTAAGGAATGATGGCCTGACAAATTTTGGTTGATTTCACATTGTGTTTGCAGAGTTCAACGACTGTCAGGATCGAAGTGAATTGCCACTGAGTGCAGATAAATGGAGGATGCACAGAATGCTTCCAGTTCAGAGAATGAAGCTAAATGGATGAATGTCCATTTGGGAGTAGAAGGCTCGAACTCCAATGGGCATCGAGAAGAGATAGACAAGGAAGGGTGTATGATGAAAATCATTGAAAGATTGCAGAAAGATGCCCAATCTCACCGAGCAGATAGAAGAAATCTAAGGAAAAACAAGGAGAATTCAACTTAAATTTGATGAAGAGTTTGGAGAGAATAGAAAAGAAGTTGGATAAGGTGACTGACTCAACCAAAACAGGGAGTCGCAAGACCCCTAAGAAGAAAACAAGATCAAGAAGCGTTAGTAGGCATCATTGTCACTCCCTGAAACATTCCAATAAGGAGGCACACAGTAGTTCAAGCCCATCTCCTACCAGAAAGCACAGGAGATCTAGAGTGGATGAGATGAAGGGATAAATGAACAAGATTAAGCCTCCTACATTTGATGGAGAGCACAAGAAGGAGGAAGATGTCGAGACATGGCTACTAGGCATGGAAAAATATTTCCAACTACATAATTATTCCTCTCATGCAGAAGGAAGAATTGCAATGTATCAACTGAAAGGAAAAGCATCCATGTGGTGGGATCAGCTTGTGCAGGTGCAGCACATTAAAGATAATAATATTACGTGGAAGGAATTCAAGAAATATTTCGAGAAGAAATATTTGACCAAAATATATTATGACAGAAAAATGAAAGAGTTATTTGAACTCAATCTGGGTAGCATGTCCATTGATGAATATGAGCGAAGGTTTTTGGAATTACTGAAGTATGTTTTGTTCATCAAGGATGATACTGTCAAGATTCAAAGGTATATGAGTGGACTACCACCTTCCATCGGTGACAAGATCTAGTATGATGACCCTAAGACTATGGAAGAGACTATAAGGAGAGAAAAATGCTTATGTGAACAGCCAAGAGAAAAGCCTACTTTTCGGAAGGCTTGGGATGACCAGAAGAAGTTCAAGAAAGAGCAGAAGCAGAAGGGAAACAAACCTCCCTTTTTCAGAAACAATCCTCAAGGAAATCCCTCTTGAAGAGAACAGAGAATGGTTGACATAGAGGGACAAAGGTCAAGGAAGACGCCCATTCAGTGTTGGGGCTGTCAGGGAAACCACAAGTACAGAGATTGTCCCCACAAAAATGGCAAAGTGAGAGTTGTCCATAATTTTCAGCAAGCTGAAACAGTGGAGGACATGGGCAGTAGAATACCAAGAATATGTGCATCCCTAGACAACAAGCAAGCAAAATATCAGTCTCACATGATTGAAGTGGAAGGTATGATCAACAACCATGCCTTTACTATTTTAATTGATTCAGGGGCTAGCCATAGTTATATAGATCCTAAAGTGGTGGAAAGTTTGCAATTGCCGAAAATCAAACATGGAAAATCTTGGTTAGTGAAGCTAGCTACAGGAACCAAGAGAAAGGTTACGGAATTGGTTAAGTCATGTCCAGTGGACATGAATGGACTGAGCACAAGGGTTGAATTGAACATTCTGACTTTAGGTTCTTACAATTGTTTATTTGGGATGGATTGGTTGGACCAGCACCATGCCATCTTGGACTATCGTAACAAGGCATTCACTTGCTTGGATGAGGAAGGAAATCGGAAAATAGTCCAAGGAATTCCCAGAGTTGTTGCTATTAGAGAAATCTCAGCAATGCAGCTGAAGAAGTGCTACAGAAAAGGCTGTCAATTAATTGCAACCCATTTGGAGGAAGCACCTGAGGATAAGGTGTCAAAGATAGAAGACCATGCGGTATTAAAGGAGTTTGAGGATGTATTCCAGGAGGTACCAAGACTACCCCCGAAAAGAGATATTGACTTCTTTGTAAACCTGATTCCTGGAGCAGCTCCTGTGTCGAAAGATCCTTACAGAATGAGTACACCAGAGCTGAAATAACTGGAATTACATCTTGAAGAGCTTCTGAAGAAGGGGTATGTATGCCCAAGTGTGTCACCTTGGGGAGCCCTGGTCCTGTTCGTGAAGAAGAAGGATGGGACATTGAGATTGTGCATTGACTTTAGATAGTTGAACAAAGTGACTATAAAGAACAAGTATCATTTGCCACAGATAGATGACATTTTTGATCAACTGAAGGATGCCAAGATATTTTCAAAGATAGATCCCAGGTCAAGGTATCACCAGGTAAGAATAAAAGATGAAGACATCAGCAAGACCGCCTTCAGAACAAGGTATGGTCATTATAACTTCACAGTGGTGCCATTTGGGTTGTCAAATGCACCCGTTGTTTTTATGTGTTTAATGAATGGGGTATTCAGGGAATATCTAGACAAGTTTGTCATAGTTTTTTTGGATGACATCCTAGTGTATTCTAAGTCGGAGGAAGAGCATGAATAGTATCTGAGGATGGTGTTGCAAGTGTTAAGAGAGAACCAGTTGTACGCCAAATAGATCAAGTGCTCATTTTATCAAAAGAAGATCCATTACTTGGGGCATATTATTTCAAAGGATGGGATAGTTGTATATCCTCAGAAGATAGAAGCCATCATAGAATGGTCAGCACCTAAGAATGTGACAGAATTCAGATCCTTTATGGGTCTAGATGGCTATTATAGAAGGTTCATTGTAGGGTTCTCAAGGATATCTCACCCTATAACTTCCTTGCAGAGGAAGGAGAAGAAGTTTTAGTGGACAGAAGTTTGTGAGAGAAGCTTCCAGGGATTGAAGCAGTTGTTAACCAGTTCTCTAATCCTAAGGATTGCAGATCCGAATGAATATTTTTTAGTGTGCACAGATGCATGCAAAGAAGGACTGGGAGGAGTCCTTAGCCACAATGGATTTGTAATATGTTATGAGTCCAGGAAATTGAAAGAGCGTGAAAATAACTATGCAACTCGTGATTTGGAGTTGGCGGCTATTGTTCACGCTCTAAAGAAATGGAGGCACTAACTTATGGGAAGGAGGTTTGAACTGAGGATAGACCATAACGTTCTGAAGTATTTGTTTGATCATCCAACCTTAAATTCTAGGCAGAGGAGGTGGTTGGAATTCCTTTGTGAGTATTATTTTGATATCAAACATATCAAAGGAAAGGAGAACAAATTGGTTGATGCACTCAACAGGAGAGTGCATGAACTACATGCTACAGCCATTAGCATGTATCAAATTGATATTAAGGGAAGAATTTTGGAAGCTGCAAATGCAGATTTGCAGCACATGGAGTTGGTAGCAAAGCTACATCAAGGTGAGATGCTACAAAGAGTGGAATATTATAAGTTGAGAGATGATGGAACACTCTTGTACAAAACTAGAGTTTATGTACCTAATGTCCAGGAATTGAAACTTATGATTTTGAAAGAAATGCATAATGTGCCTTATGTTGGGCACCCTCGATATCAGAAAACCATGGCAGCAGTCAAGAGCCATTACTTTTGGCCAGGTGTGAAGAGAGATATTGTTGAATACATCACTAGATGTATGGAGTGTCAGAAGGTTAAAGCTGAGCACAGGCACCCAACAGGGTTGTTTCATCCTTTACCCATCCCTGAGTGGAAGTGGGAGGTACTGACAATGGATTTCATCACAGGATTGCCCAGAACAGGCAAGCAACATGATTCAATCATGGTGGTGGTGGATAATCTTACGAAATCTGCCCACTTTATTCCATTAAGGAATACTCACAAGGTAGCTAATGTTGTCGATATATTTATGAGGGAAATAGCACAATTGCACGGAATCCCCAAGACAATTGTGTCTGACAGAGACCTAAAATTCACCTCAAAATTCTGGAAAGGGTTCGGAACAAATCTGAATTTCATCACTACTTATCATCCTGAGTCTGATGGGAATACAGAGAGGGTGAACCAAGTGATAGAAGATATGCTAAGGATGTATGTGATGGAAAAACCATCTAAATGGAAAGACTACCTACACTTGGTAGAATTTGCCTACAACAATGGGTATCAAGCATCACTGAAGATGAGCCCATTTGAAGCACTTTACGGAAGAAAGTGGAGCACTCCAATAAGCTGGGATAACCCAGTTGATAGAGCAGTAGTTGGGCCAGAGTTTCTCAAGGAAATGGAAGAACAAATGTTGAAGATTAAGCAAAATTTGAAGGCTGCCCAAGACAGGCAGAAAAGTTATGTTGATAAGAACAGAACCCACAGAGAGTTTAAAGTGGGTGATCATGTTTTCTTGAAAGTGAAAACCAACAGAAGTTCCCTGAAGTTGGGAAACTGTTCGAAGTTGGCAGCCAGATTTTGTGGGCCATTTGAAATCCTAGAAAGGATTGGACTAGTTGCATATATGCTTGCATTACCTGCATCCATGACTGTACATAATGTGTTTCATGTTTCATTACTTAATAAATATATGCCCGATGTTAATCATGTTATTGATTGGAATGTGATTTAGGTGGAACAAGAAGGCATATTGCAAGTGCATCATGTGCGCATATTGGACTGGAAGAGCAAACAGCTCCAGAATTGAGCCATAGGGCTTGTAAAGGTCCAATGTACCTGGTACGGTCCTGAGGACGCAACATGGGAGCATGAGGATGCTATGCGGGAAGAATACCCACTTCTTTTTGAAGATTTTGGAAATCTTGTTGATGTTGTGTAAAGAGTTGCACTGAGGACAGTGAAAAAATAAGGGGAGGGAATTGTAATATCTCCAAGGACAAGCTTCAATTGTATTTATGAATTGTAAACATGTTTTGTAGGCTGGTGAGATGATTTTTGATAAGTTGGTGGGCTTATGTGTTTATTAGGCCGGAGAGACTAAGTGTTAAAGGCCAAGAGCATGTCTTTGTATATGTAATTAAGTAGATCATTAATAAAGATTAAACATTGTTGTGTGCAAACCGACCACGAAGAAAGAGTGATGGGAGACTAAGCTTCCACAAGGTTGGGTAAGGGAGGAGGCTAAGTGTGTGGGCCTAGGGGCTAAGCTAGGGGGTAAAGGGGATAATAATTTATTATTATTTCCTAAAGGATAAGGTGGACAATTGACCAAGTGTTGTCCTAAGTTCCTTGAAAAGGAACGTATGCTAAGTGGAGTGCATGCAGCTCCAGGAAGACAAGTGTCGACCTGGGCGCATGCAGTTAACGTTGAAGATTCATCTCGTGTTGGGGGTTCACCCTCCATTCTTCCATCTGTTTTCTATCCTGTTTTGTTGGCAAATGATCTTTGCATACCCTCACGCAACTCTGAAACTAGAAAACCGTGAAGTTGTCCTGTGTTGTTTGCTTGAGAAGCCAACGCATCCTGTAACCGCCTAAGTCGTGTGTTTCTTAGTGTTCGACTGTTACCATTTTGGTTGTTCATAATTATTTTCCCTGTCGTTGTTGTTGTCACTCGTACCTTGCTGGAATTGAGTAGAAAGTGGTTGAAGAAGCGGGTTGGTAGGCCCATGGTTGAAGAGGCAGGTTTTCAGGCCTATGAGCAGCTCTCTCCAGGTGAGAGAGTTTGTTGGGAAGTGGTTTTCTCCTAGAGAGAGTCCAGCACCAGCTATGGAGCTCTGAGAATTCCTGATCCGGCCTGTTGTCGAGACCCTGAGAGGGGAAGTGGAGCAGTCAATGGACTGTGGAATAGTGAAGTTGCATATTCTCGAGGTGGAACAGGCATGTGCAGAATGAGATTCCATGAGTAGTGGGTGTAAGAAGGCTCCTGGAGAGAATCCTTCCAGTTGCACTGTGCAGTTTCCTGTAACCTCGGCCTAGTCTAGGATTTCCTTGCCTTGGGTGGAGCTTAGTCCCAACTCGGGGGTGGCCCACTGTTGAGCGTGATGAGTAGCGTGGTATATAGTTGGGAGGTGGTATATGGCTGGGAGGTTCATGGAAGGTATGCACGTAGTTGGTGGTGTTACTCCAGTTGAAAAGATAAGTATCATTACTGTGCTTAATTTATATGTTATGCATGTTTGTGATGCTTGAATTTTATCATGTATTCGGTTGCGTATATGAATTAATGTCTATTACATTTGAATCTGTATGGTAGCAGTAACTATGTGTTATGTGTTTTAAATTCATTAAAATTCATGTCATATATATGAGAATGTTCCGCGTAGCAGCATTAACCGGCCAGTGGATGGTCGAGGACGTTACAAAATGGTATCAAAGCTAAGTAATGGGTCAGAGTAGTGGCATTGCCCGGCCTGTTGGTGGTTGGGAACATTACATGTCTAATCATAAGATATTTTATAACTTCTTTATCCCATCAAGGTTAGGTTATTATTTAAAGAGTTTTGAATATGGGGACTCAACATTTACATCTATAGATGGTTCTCATGATTTGATGTATGATAAGTATTTGATTATTACATGTGCCTTTGGTCTTACAACATTTACATCTATAGATGGTTCTCATGACTTGACTTGATGTATGATAAGTATTTGATTATTACATGTGCCTTTGGTCTTACAAAAATAGAGAATGTAAATTATTGCAAAAGCATGAATTATCTATATATTACCCATGAATGACATGTTTATTTATTAAATACAATAAAACCCAATGATTGATATAATATAAAAACTAAATTTACCAACAAATAATGCCTAAACTCTCGTATAGTTTATATCATTCTTATCATTCCCAAATATCCTATCTCTATATAGTTATATAAATTTTCTTCTCTTGTCAATAGACAAACTACAAAATAAATGGGGTGATCTAATTTGTGCATACACCCAATGTGCATCCTAAAGAAAATTTTGAAGCATATACATTCACATGAAACTCTCAATCCCACTTGCAAAACACCAATCTAAAATCATTTGTACTCCTTAATTTAGGAGGACCAAATGCTTCTTCTTGTATTTTATTTCATTTGTATGTGTGATATCTCAATTTTTATTCTCTTTATTCTTTGAAATATTTGTAATTAAGTTGTTAAATATTTTGTATGGGTATTTTATTTTTTGCTACACTAAAACCATGGGGTAGATATACCATGGTGTTGTGAAATATATTGTAAACACTTTATTGTTGTAGTTAATAAAGAATAATATCAAGACTAGTTTAGCCTGAGCACTTAAAGGGGCTATGATACCACAAGAGGGGAAAGGTGAGGGAAGTTTATGCCTAAAATCATATACCTTATGTTACCTTGGACCTTCAACCATTTCAAAATATGAGTTGCAAAGATTAAAGTGGTTAATAGGAATGGAGAAAACAAATTCCTCAATCTAATCCATAATTTCCTAAAAACTAGCAAGTTGTATCCTCTGAATTCTTGGAACTCGGAAAGGAGTTGAATTGCAATAATCTTGCAATTATGCATGCATGGAAAATTTGAATGGGAAGGAAGAATTTGTTAGAAAAAGGGGATAAATGATAGTTTTAGAGGTTAGACAGTAGAAAAAGAGAGCCAATTCCATGAGATAACAGACTATTCATGAAAGGAAGCTTTTAGACCTAGAAAAAGTGCCAAGAAACCAAAGGAATTCTACATCAACTTGAGATATCAACCTGGACATTTCTATGAACGTGTTGAATACCATTGAAGGGAGGATTTTCTGAGGTAATGTGTAGCAAATAAGGAGGTACTCATTGTGTTGTGTGGGGCAGGTAATGTGGGTGCCTAAGAGTTGCTCTGTCCTCAAGAAGTTTAGCAATGAAAATCACTTGGTTTGGACATGTTTAGTCTGAAATTCAAAGTTTATCTTTTTCCTAATTCTCCTTGGTGGTATCATATCCAGGCTAGGGGGTGGTGTCCACAGCAGACTACCTATGATTGGGTGGAAATCACTCATTTAGTTGGTTGTTTGATCCACAACATTCAACATATAAGTGTATAACTTTGTTCTAGATTTTTATATAAATTTGCTTCTGACTTTTAGAAAAAATGTTGTGTTTTTACTTACGTTCATTATGTTTATAATAAATGTTCCAGCTCCATGTGTTACATAGAGAGGCACACATCCTAATGTATTTTACGTGTTTTTTCTATTAAACATATATAAATATATGTTGGTACTATGCCTAAAAAAACTATTGATAAGTTTTGTTACACACCATTATTTCTGCGTGAACAATATGCCATCTTTGTCAAGAATGTTACGTAATTATTTCCTATTGAAAAGATACTCCAATTCAAGTACAATTTCATCGTACCTATGGATTTTTAATATATCAATTTCTCTTACAATATTTTCCTCTTGATGATAAACTTTTGTACAACTACACGCAGAAGCTTGAATAGAATTTCTAAGTTTGGCTTACAAATATATCGAGTTCCATGCTCTTGCAGCCCATCACAAAAATGTTATGCCATCGAGGTAAAGAAAGAGATAGATATATTAAACCCATCTATATTACCGCAATGGAATATCATACATAACCATTTTTATTTTATCCTAAATCCCCTATTCCTTAAATTCCAATTTTTCCTTGTGTTTCCTCTATTTTTCCAATTTCATGTTTTTGCAACCTATCACAAAAATGCTATGTCATTGAGGTAACGAAAGAGACAGATCTATGAAACCCATATATATTATAGCAATGTAATATCATACATAAACATTTTGATTTTAGCCTTAATCCCCTATTCCTTCAATTCCAAGTTTTCCTTGTTTTTCCAACATTTTGTGCCAACAATGGTCGCAGCACCATTTTCTAATATGTTTTTTTTTCTAATTTAAAAGAATCTAAATGTTTCATCAAATTAAAATATGGTAAATATGGTTTATTTTGGTTATTTATTTCTTGGATAGAGGGAATTCTTGTTATTTAAATACTTCTTCCTAACCATCGTTATCACTTGTATCAAGATGTTTTAGAAGTGTATCAATGTTATGGTTTACATTAAAGTTTGACTTCTTGTTATGGTCATGTTGGCATGATATTAATGCTCTTGAATATATATGATCTCGATAGAGTGGATTACCATCTTGTCCATGGTGAGTAAATTCCCCATGTTTCTAGAAAAATTGTTCACCATGGAATATGCATCCAACACGGGTTGGGTATTATGTATCTCCATTATTTTGGGTATGTGTTATATTCTTTGAAAAATTTATCCCATGTATTGTACAATTTTATGGGAGGAAAGGGGGTCTAGGGGGTTCTTATCACTACCCAGTTGTAAGGTTTGTGAGGGTTCGGGGGTGGGATCCCCCGAGAAAAAAAAATTGGTCCATTTTTTGCGGTTTTTCGGCACATGGTTTTTGTCGATGGTTTTCTAATTATGGTTAATGAATTAGGGTTTTTGACTAACTCGGTAAATGGATTAGGGTTTTGGATGACATTCGATCCTATATGTGTATTTTTTTGTAAACAATGAAGATGATGTATAGAATATTATAGGTGTGACTCTAAAAAGGTTTTTGGTTTTCCCAGTTTGGGTTTCCTGGATAAAAATATTTGTGTAATGTGTGTTTTCCATTGTATCTTTTATGTTTTATTAAGAATATGTTTGCAATATATAATTGTACAAGCTTAAAATCTACACATTAGGCATATTCTAGTTTTCTATTTGTGTTCTTTGAATTAGTGGTATATAGAAAAACCCACATGATATTTCCTTGCCCATTGTTTGGAAGCAAAAGCATCCGAAGTTTTCAATTTATGGAAGAAGAATTATACATTTGGGTCATATTATTAGTATTGGTTCTATATAGAGCATGGTCAACTGTATTGATGTCACTGAGTATTTTTGTATGTTAAACCAATGGCACAAAATGGGTTCCTTATATGTAGTCTAGATGTAGCATATGAAATACATTGGTGCAAATTATACATAGATTAGAATTGATTTCCTCAATGGATAATGATGCAACTAATTTGGAGAAGTTCTTGAAGGTTATGGATTTTGTATTATGCCTTTTTAATAACAATTTCTTCTCTTGTTGTTATTGTTGCTTTGTTGATGTTATTAAAGACACTAATATTAATATGGCTATCATTGAAGGAGACTACTGAAGATATAGGTATGAATCATCTAGAATAATTGTTGTTCTTAGTAATGAATTATTGTATAATTTATTTTTAAGAAAAAGATCTGCGGCTTTTATATTTCTAGGTGATAACTCTGGGTTCCAGGGGACTATTGAAGAATGTATCGCAAAACCCACCCATGTTGTTTTGATATAAATACCATTATGTGTGGGTGTAATGCTTCATACCAATAGAACCAGTGACAATTGTACAATAGCTTGTAAATTGAAACATGGTGGGTTGTTTGACATGCAGTTGTCTTCACCATTGGTGATATTGGAAATCATCGTGAGCAAATTTGTCATTGCTCCCTTATTTCCTTGATTTCCTTTCCTACTTTGTGTCTTTGATGTTGGTCAGTGCCTTGGATGGATTGTTGAGATGGAGTTTGACAATTATTGTTGGAAGGGTTTGGTGGGACTGACCCATATCGTGTTTCCCCAAAAAATCCCATAATTAGTGTAGATTCCCAATATCCATAGCTTTCCCCACTCAAGATGGGATATGCAATGACATTATTTACCACTGCAAACTTATCAGGTTATGTTAAATTTAAATAGCATCTTTATGTTTAAACAAAATATCATTCTTTCATTTCCAAATGTGAAAAGGATTGATTTCCAAATCCAAGGTCACTTGTCGCCTAAATAGTTGATTTCCATGTGAAAAATGGAAATAAGAAACGTAGTTGCAAATGAGAGGGAAAAATACCCATTGACTAGATTTATGAGCGGAATGAAATGAAACACAGATCTGTAAAATTAACACAAAGATACATTGAACAATAACATAGATACAATCAAACTTAACTTATATGCAATAAAGAAATATGTTGAAACTGTAAAATGCAGAATGAAAACAATCTTGCTCGAATGGTGGTAGTTAATCTTTGAGAAGAGATGTGGTGGTTACGCACATTCGTCTGAGCACATTAAAATGAGGCCTTCGGACCTTTTTAGCATCAAGAAGTAATTAGAAAACCCTAGACATAAAAAAACCTAACCCTAGGAGATGAAGTGCCAAAAGTCATGTGGACCCCGATGGGGTAAGTTGGTACATCAACTTCCCAAGGTCGTAACTTTTGCATATGATCTCCATTTTAGGCACTCGATAGCCCATTGGAAAGGTCTATCCTAGGAATACACATGTTGTCATCACACTTTAAATATTTCTACAATGTGGTTGTGGCGAACCCAAAAAACATTGTTTAGGGCCTCAAAATGGCCCCAAAAGTTTAGGACCCAAAAAGCTAGAAAACAACTGCCAAAATGAAAATTGTATGTGAGCCAATTGGAATAGGTGGGTGGCCATTGATATCCAGTTGGATCAATATTCCCCCATTATGAAGCAATGGTATCCATTGCGTTGAGTTCCTCCATCAGATGAAGAATTTTTTGCTAAGTTTGGCCCCGGGTGAGCCACTTGCCTTGGTGCAGGAGTTGTCATGCTTTGGCAACACGGTAAAGTTGAAGCTTTTGTTGGAAAGTTCCATTGACTTGTGTTTCCACGATTTGATCAGTGGATTCATGTTCCATGCAGTCAAGGTTGAGCTATGTCGGTGTAAATAGTTTTTCTATCTCTGAAGTGTCCAATAATTGTGGAAAGTATGGTCGGAGGAGGTCCACATTAAACACTAGGTGCAAGCCAAGGAAGGGGGGAATTTTGAGCTCAAAAGGATTTTCACCTACAGCCTTGGTGATGGTGTAAGGTCCATAGAGGAGTGGACGAATATTTCAATGGGGTCTTGTAAGGCGTTCTTTCTACAAGTGCAACAAAACTTTATCTCCCACATGAAACTTGTGTGGCACCCGGTGTTGATCATGGTGTTGCTTGTACTTGGCATTGGACTTCTGAAAATTAACATGAACCTGTTAGGGGATGTGTTGGATGCGTTCAATGAACCGAGTGGCTTTTTCCGCTTTGGTTTGAGCATGGTACAATTCTTCTTGTGTGGACGCAAGGGGTAGTGCAACATCCATCGAACCTGATGGTTGAAATCCCAACCCCTCCTAAAAGGGGCTATGGTCGGTTGAGATATGTATGGATATTTTGTAACTTTGTTGAACATACGGAATACTCTCATCCCATGTGCACATATGATTTGAATTGTACATGCGCAAGATATGCACGATCATCTTGTTGACAACCTTAGTTTGGCCATCCATTTGGGGGTGGAAGACAGTGTATTTGGTGAGCTTGGCGTGCAGTAGCGACCAAAGGCTCAACCAGAATGTGTTGAGGAATCGGTTGTCCCAATATGAGACAATGGTTTGTGGTATCCAAAAATGTAGCCACACTCATTCGAAGAATATCTTGGCAATGGCCTCCATTGTGATGCTCTTCTGTAGGTGACTAGAATCACCATCTTGAAAAATCGATCAACAACCACAAAAACAGAGTCATTTCCCTGCTTGGTTGAAGGAAGGCCCGACATGTAATCCATCAAGATGGATTCTCGGGTCCTATTGGGAGTAGGAAGAGGGGTGTACATGCCTTGTTTCTTAATGGCCAGTTTGGTAATGGCATAGGTCGTGTAGGACCTGATATACTTGTTGACATCATGTTGAAGTTTCGACTAATAGAAATGTTGTTGCAGCACTTCCACTATCTTTTCTACGTTGAAGTGTCCTGCCACCCGACTATAGTGAGATTCCTAAATCATCTTCACTCACTTGCTTGATGGGAAGTAGAGATGGCCCAGATGGCACAACTACCAGTCTTGAAGATGGAAATCACTAACAGTTGTGTTTTTACCCAGCATATGGTAGGTAGTGGAAAAGTCAAGATTTCTTTCATAGAGTTGGGGTCATCCGGCAGTCTCATGGTCCCAGGAGTGTAGCACTGTGGTTAGTGTTTCAACTGGAGATCGAATAAGGAATTCAACGATGAGTTTGGTGTTCCCTATCTTATACTTGATGTAGAGATGGAAATTTTGCAAGTATGTGGACCAGTTCTTATGAAGGTCATTCTGCAATTTTCCTTGTGTCTGCATGAATTGTAGAGGCTTATGATCAGTGTGGATGATTGTCTCCTTCCCAAGAATGTAATGCCTCCACTGGAGACAGGCTTATACAATGGAGTATATTTCTTTGTCGTAAGTGGGGTGCTTATGGATG
Organism: Picea engelmannii; assembly: GCA_009831015.1. Classification (NCBI taxonomy): domain Eukaryota; kingdom Viridiplantae; phylum Streptophyta; class Pinopsida; order Pinales; family Pinaceae; genus Picea; species Picea engelmannii. The sequence goes on along the minus strand of ML809944.1, from coordinate 12,886 downwards.
GTATCTGATAGTGTCTCGCTATGATGGGCCATGGGATGTCCATGTTGAGTGAGAATTGTGCCCACAACATAGTTTGAAGCATCTATCTCAATCTCAAAAGGTTGTTGCAGGTCAGGTAATGAGAGAACTGGGGTTGAGCACAAGTGTTGCTTCAAATAATTGAAATATTTCTGTTGAGACTATCCCCACACAAACTTTGTCTTGCCACCACCCCTGGTCACTTGGAAAAGGGCCCATGCAATATGGGAGAATCCCAACACAAACATGTGATATAAATTGGCAAGAACTAAGAAGCTTTGAAGATTGGTGAGTGTGGTCGGGGCTGGACAGTCATGAATGACCTACATATTGGCTAGATCAACATGCGCCCCATGCTCATAAACATTGTAGCCAAGGTATTGGGCCTTGTTCATGTCGAAGGATCATTTTTCCAAATTTGCATATAGTTGTGTTGTCACAGAGTGTGCAGAACCTGTTGAATATGTTGCAAGGGTTCTTCCCAACTCTTGTTGAAGATGAGGATGTCATCCAAATACACCACCACAAAATAATTGGTGAAAGGTCGCAAGATATCATCCATCATCCTCATGAAAGTTGTTGGGGAATTCGTCAAGCCAAAGGGCATGACCATCCATTCAAAAAGACCTTCATTGGACTTGAAGGCAGTCTTCCATACATCAGTCTGCTCTATTGGGACTTGGTGGTAGCCAGACTTCATATCAATATTAGTAAAGTATTTGGCCCCCTTGAGTTGGTCAAGGAGATCATCAATTTAGGGAATTGGGTACCGGTTCCTGACTATTATTTTATTTAGGGCCCAATAATCAATGCAAAGTCGCCAGGTCTTGTCGTTCTTCTGCATAAGCATGAATAGGCTTCCACAAGGTGATGAGCTTGGTTGGATGTGCCCCTTTTCGAGCAGCTCTTTGATCCGGCACTTGATTTCCTCATTTTCTAACAGAGAGTGGTGATATACTATCCCATTGGGTAGCGGTGTGTCAGGGGTCAGATCGATTGAATGCTTGACCTAATAGTGCATAGGTACCCGAGTGGTTGAGGAGAATATGTCTTTGTATTCTTCCACAACCTTATCCACTCACTTCTAATGTGTGGAGAGACATGTCGTGGAGGACATGGATGTGGCTACGACCTTCTTCTCACTTTGAGTGTGAATCACGAAAAAGAAAATTTTCTCGATTTGAGAGATGACCTTCTTACATTGCTTGGTAGAGATCAAGGAAACGGAAGTAGATGGGACTATCTCGGGTATCCTATACAATTTCTCATCCAAAGTAATAATAACACTACAAGGCCTAGACTCATATACAACATGATGTTTCCATAAATAAGGTTGTCCCAAAATAACATCATAAACTTCAAGGGGGGCAACATCACACAATACCTCATCTTTGAAGGGCTTGATGTCATAGGGAAGGTGGAACTATTGGCTGACGCGAAGATGGCTCCCTTGGCGAATCCATCTGATGGTGTTTCGTTATGGGTGCGGTGTTGTCGGCCAAGCCAACTGCTTGATGACTTTCACTGAGATGAGATTATTTTGGCTACCGCTATCAATGACGAAGTGTAGCAGAGTACTCTTCACCCACATCTGTGAATGAAAGAGGCGTTCACCTTCCTCTAGTTCATTAGGTTCACTAGGATGGATATTGGTGGTAGAAATGGTGACACTGGGTACTGCGTCAATTATTTGTCTCCCTTTTTCTGGTTCTGACTCATAATCAGAACCCACATCTGATTCAAAGGCTTTTAGCTCAGCCACCAATGACTGCTTTGAGTGGCATTTAACGGTGTTATGCCAGGGGCTCTTATGGAACTCACACCACTTCCTAGTGTCTTTCTTTGTCTTCCCATTTTCCTTTTTTGTTTGCATCTTAGACTGGTTGTCCTAAGGTTGACCCTCCTTTCTCTATCCTTTGTTTTGTGGGTTGGGGTTGCCTTTTTCCTACTTATGTTGTGAGGGGTTCACAAACCCGAACTGTTGCGTCTTTTCTTTAAGCTTCTGCTTGATTTTGACAGCATATCGATAGGTCGTTCCCAAGGATGAGATGTCCAGAAACTCTATTTCTATCTAGTTGTATCTATCAGATCATCGTGATACTTGAGCACTAAATTTTGCTCGGAGTCTTTGATACCCAGCTTGGTGTGCAAGGTATATAAGACATTGGTGAACTCTGGCACTGTTTGGTCCCTTTCCTGCCGTAGTGTGGTCCATCTTGCATATAAGTCATCATAACTTCCAACATGGTAGTATTGTTCGTTAATAGCATCCCTTAAAGAACCCCAAGTGGGTGCGACTACAAATAATGTAGATTCCTTTGTTTCCTTTTGCTCACAAAAATTCTCCCATCAATCTTTGACATGGGGGACGGCCTTAAGGAGTGAAAATGTAATATTTTCTCTATCGAAAAAGTTATGGACAGAAAAATATACTTCTATAAGGTTTAACCATTTGTCTACAGCATCTGCATCTATCTGACCTTCAAATATAGGAATATTAAAATTGATATGTACCTTAAAGGGGTCGGTGCCTCCACTCGAGGAAGATGAATCACTTGTTGGCAGTCGTAGAAGGATTTGTGTAAAATTATCCATCATCTCGTTCCTTTGTTGTGCGAGGGATTCCTCGAGAAATAGTTTAAATGGATCTCCTACCCCATCATCTCTATTTTTTCCCCCATGGGCAGCCATTGGGTTTGGAAAGGCTGATCTTGCAAAGAATCAACTGGTTCGAGTCCCAACCGTTTATACCCTGACCTCATTGGGGACATGCATAGAGAAACAAATGAAGAGCAGACCGCTCTGATACCACTGATATGGATTTATGAGTGGAACAAAATGAAAGAGATATCTATAACATTAATACAGAGATACAGTGAACAATAACAGAGATACATTGAAACTTAACTTCTATTTAATAAAGAAATCTATTGAAACTGTAAAATGCAGAATGAAAACAATTTAACTCAAATGGTGGTAGCTAATCTCTGAGAAGAGATGTGGCGGCTACGTGCATTCGTCTGGGCACATTATAATGAGGCCTCTAGGTCGTTTTAGCATCAACAAGTAATCATAAAACCCTAGTTATCCAAAAACCTAACCCTAGGAGATGAAGCGCCAAAATTCATGTGGGCCCCGATGGGGTAAGTTGGTACATCGACTTCCCGGGCTCGTAACTTTTGCATACAATCATCGTTTTAGGTGCACGATAACCCATTGGAAAGGTCTGCCTGAGGAATACACATGTTTTCATTACACTCTAACTACATCGATAGTGTGACTGTGGTGAGCACAAAAAACATTGTTTAGGGCCTCAAAATGGCCTCGAAAATTTAGGACCCGAAAAGCTAGAAAAAAACTGCCAAGATGAAAATTGTATGTGAGCTAGTTGGAATAGGTGGGTGGCCATTGATATCCACCTAGATCAATGTATTAGAATTTAAATTCAAAGTAATTATGGGAAACCCAACAGACATCCACATGGATCCCAAGGAAGGTGCACTCCCTTGGCCAGCTAGATTCTTGGAAGGCGCACTCTCTTAATGTATTGGAGGATAAGAATAGTTGGGCACAAGTCCCAAGGAAGTAGCTGACCATATCTAGCTAACTAGATATTAGAAGCTAGTTGTAGCTTGACCTATTCAATCCATCATGTAATAACAGACATCTATATAAAAATTCCTCTTATTCTAAATAAAGTGATGGTCATTTTTCTCTTAGTTTTGGTGATAGTATTCATGTTTTCCTGTTCAAGTTAATTTCTTGAGTATTGCTATTGCAGACCAAATGGTATCAGAGAATTGATATAAGATGCTTCTTCTCTAGTGAGTTTCAGACAGAGAAAAAAAAATTATATGGGTCGCTAGTGTCTGCACTCACCCAGTATTCAGATCCAGAGGAGCACTAGGGGTGGCTCCACCATCCATCTCTCAGGCAGTGCGCTAGGGTTTGCTCCATATATCCACTACCTAGTCCTTTGTGGTGATTCCCAGATTTAGAGGTTCACTCAAGGCTTAGCTCACCCTCCATCTCTTCTAACGTAGTGTTCTAGGGTTGCTCTCTCTCTCCACTGCTCATTGTTTTGGTTGTGGGGATCTTCCACTCCCCCCCTCTTCTCTAGTTTGTGTTAGGGTGCACTAAGGTTTTCCACCCCTTCCCCTCTCTTCCATCGTGCCTTATTAATGTACACTTGGCTAGGGTTTGCTAGCATGCCCTCCTTTTTAGGCTCAAGACATTGTGCTTCAATTTTGGATCCAGATCCAGATGATAGTGTGCTAGGGTTTGCTCCAGACGGTGTGCTTCAGGTTTTTTCCTCCTTCTTGGGCTCCAGCACCCTTTCTCTTCCATATTCAATGCACTCTCCATTATCAGTTCTCATTTTCTTTGGTATATGAAGATAATGCCTCCTCGTAGAGACCCCTCCCCCGAGGATTCTACATTTGGGAACTATTCTCCCATTCAGGACCAATCTCTCTCTGAATGAACTCATGCAATTCCAGTGGAGATCCCCAGCGCCTTTGTAGTTGGATACTCATTTTCAATTACCTAAGATTTAAGGTAATATGAATGGTGAGGCCATTGATTCCTAGGTACACAGTCTATCCACTTATTTCAAGGCATGCCCAAGAATGACAGGAGAAGAGAAGTTATAGATTTCCAATTCACAATTGGAAGGAGTTGCTCAATCTTGGTGGAACACCGAAATAGATACCTCCTCTCTGGTGGTGGACTTGGGAGATTAGCTTGTTTCCACCCCTTCACCTATTGGTTCTTGTGATTCCTTTTTTTAAGTGTTATTAAATCGCTTCTATCCCTTGAGGTACCATCAGACTCTCCTAGTTCGTTGGCTTCAACTCCACCAACTCTTGGGCTAGTCGATCAAATCTACATTGAGGTGTTTAGTGAGCTCTGCATTCAGCTGTAGATTCAAGATCTGAAAGAGGTAGTCGTTGTTAAATTTAATTCTATTTTTTTTATTATTGTTATGTAGAGAGGTTGATTTATTTGAAATCTCTTCCTTAGATAAGGCCTTTCTTTAGACCTTGTATGTGAAACAGAAGCTCGCTCCTTCCCTTCGATCTCCTCTATCCAAAGTTGGACCTCCATCAGCTCCTTCTCCTACCTCTCATACCTCACCCAAGCTTAGTGAATGGTGTTCTTATCACAAATTTCAATTTCACTCCTCAACTAAATGTCATGTTCTTCGTAATTAGAATCTTATCAAGACTATATTCGTTGATGCTCCTGAGTCCTGCTCGAGCACAACGGCCCCGCATGAGTTTATCACCTTGGAGAATCCTATGGAATTGGACCCATTTCTCCTTCTCATAGCCATTGATTCCCATACTTATTCACCAACACCTTTGTTTACTCACAATTTCCAGATCAAGAAATCAATGGCCACATTCATCCTCAACAATGGTAGCCAAAATAATTTGGTTGCCTAGGGTTTGGTGCAGCAATTGGCGCTTCCTACTACCCTTCATCTGGCACCCTACCAATTGGGTTGGGTTTAGAAGGATGGACCATGTGTGATGGTAAAGAAAGGTTGTGCCCTTACTTTTTCCATTGACCCTTTTCGTGATATTGTTCTTTGTGATATGTCTCCTTTGGATTGCGCAAATGTGCTTCTGGGTATTCCCTATCAAGAAATTTTTCATGATGTATGCCGTTATCGCAATCATCAGTATCATCTTCATAAATATGGAAATACCTATGTCCTCACATCATCCTCTCTTAAATCCCCTGCCTTACTTTCCATCAAACCTATTGTTCATCAAATTAGTCTCAAAAAATCCATTTCCCTTTGTCTGGTGTGCCCTCTTAAACTAGATAGCCCCTCTCACACCCTTCTTTCGGATATGGATACTTTTCTCACATCCTTTGAATATGTATTTGTTGCACCCACCAGACTACCCCCCGCCTATTCCATTGATATTATTCCTAGAGAAATTTTTATCAATGCCCCTTCTTATCACCCGACTCCTCGTGAGGTTGAGAAAGTGGAACATCAAGTCCAACAACTTCTTAATATTGGCCACATCCAATCGATTTCTTCACCTTATGCCTCTCCTACCTTCATCATTCCCAAGAAGGATTATGAGGAATGGCGTCTAATCACGGACTATAGAGATCTTAATAAGGCTACTGTCAAGAATCGTTACCCTCTACTGCACATTGATGATTTAATGAATCATTTGAAGGGTGCCTTCTTATTTACCAAAAGGGATCTTACAGTAGGGTATCATCGTATTCGCATGAATGTAGTAGATACATGGAAGAAAATTTTCAAAACCAAATTTGGTATTTATGAATGGATGGTGATACCATTCAGTATTACTAACACCCCTACCACTTTCATGCAGCTAATCAATAACATTTTCATAGCACACTTTGGAAAAATTATATTGATCTATTTGGATGACATATTGGTCTTCAACCAGACTGAGGAGGATCATTTCCTCCATGTGTGCATTGTGTTAGACTTATTATGCACTCACAAACTGCAGGTGAAATGTCGTAAATCTTCTTTTGGGAAATATTCAATTAAGTATTTGGGTTGTGTTGTCTTTGTTGAGGGTGTTAGCCCGGATCCCACTAAATTCCAAGCTCTTTCATAGTGTCTAGTTCCTCACTCAGCTCTAGAACTCAAGATCTTTATGGGTGGCATTAATTTTTATTGACGGTTCATTGCTCACTTCTCTCAGTTAGCACACCTCTTAATCATCTCTCCAAGCATAATCAATTTTTGTGGTATCCCTTGGCACAACAATAATTTCAAGCTCCCAAAACTACCTTTTTTCTACTCATGTACTTCATTTACCTAATATTCAGTCTCCCTTTGAGATTGAGACAGATGCCTCTTATTATGTTATTGGTGCAGTTCTTAAACAAGGAGGACACCATGTTGCATATCATTCAGAGACATTGTATGATGCCAAACGCAATTATAGCACTTATGATAGAGTTCTACAGTCTGGTCTAAGCATTGAAACAGTGGTGCCATTACATCCTAGGGAAAGAAACAATCCTCCACACAAATCATCATCCATTGATATTCATCAATTCTTAGACTAAGATACAGGAGCAGTGTCATTTAAATTGGGCCACTTAAATTCAACAATTTCATTTGGTGATTAAATACAAGAAGGGCATGTCCAATTGGATGGTTGATCTCCTAATTCGGTCCCCTACACAAGTACTTCAACTCGTAGTTGTGTGTTTTGATACCTATGAAGCTTGGAAGCCTCTCTATGCTTATGATCCCTTCTTTGTAGAGATATGGATTGTTGTGCAACATCCCACTAAGGTCAATTAAATTCCATTTCTGGATTACACAATCAAATATGGGTGAATATATAAACTCAATCAGTTATGTGTCCCATCTTTCAAAGATCATCTTACTTTTATTAAGGAGGCTCATGCTTCCTCCTATGGTGGCCATTTTGGGTCTCTGAAAACAATCCATCACTTGTAGAGACATTTATTTTGTCCTTCTATAACTTGTCAAGTGGAGCATTTCTTTCATGCTTATGGATTGTGTAGTCAGCATAAACATGTCGATCGTAAATTTGGTTTGTATCAGCCCCTTCCTCTACCTTCCCTCCCTTGGGACTCTCTTTCCATGGATTTCCTTAGTGGTTTACCTATGACCTTACGCAAACATGATGTTATCTGAGTTATTTTTTTTCATTTCTCGAAGATGGCTCTTTTTATCCCTTGCACTAAGACCACTATTGTTTCCCAAACCAATTCCTTGTTCTTTCACCATGTTTGGACACACTTTGGACTTCCTACTAGCATCATATATGATCGCAATGCTCTCTTTCTCAGCACCTTCTGGAAAACATTGTGGGATTTACTGGGTTGCCAACTCAAATATTATGCTACCTTCCATCCTCAAACGGATGTCCAAACTGAGGTAGTTAACCACAACCTTGTCCATGCTCTTCGCATTCAATTTTCCAAAACCAAACAATGGGATACAACCCTCCATGTCATTCGACATAGTTATAATCATGTTGTACATCTTTCTACTAGGATGTCTCTTTTTGAGGCATGCTTTGGATATCAACCTTTATCCCCTTATGAACTACCTCTCATCTTGCATCCTTTCGACACTCCACACCAACAACAAGAACAAACATTTTTCCTTTCATTTTTTAAAACTCTAGCACGAAAACATGCCCAAGTTTTTGAAACGCTAAAGGCAGCCCAACAGCGTTATAAAACCCACGATGATGCTCATCGTTCCCCTACGGATTTCACTCCCAGTGATAAAGTCTAGTTTTACATGGAACATCGGTGTTTTAAATCCCAACATCATCACAAACTAAAGCCTCTTGGCTGTGGCCCTTATATTTTTCTCCAACATATTGGGGACAATTCTTATCACCTTGACTTTCCACCCCAACTAGGCATTCATGATGTGGTGAATGTGAACAGTTTGAAACGCTATGAACCCCCATTGTTGCAAGATAATGTCACCATCTATCATCTTGTTGAGTTAATCCCTGATTTCCAGCCTCCCTTTCTCCAAGACACCTTACTTGACACTTTCCATACTACCAGCCATCATCAGCAGCATACCTCTTACCTTGTTTGGTGCATAGGACAAACTCCTGCTCATGCTAAATGGTTTTTGGAAGATGACATGCACAATCATTTTCCTCATTTGTTGACGGAAGTGGGGGACACTTTCGGGCTTAAACAAGGAGGAATTGGGAAATCCAACAGACATCCACGTGAATCCAAAGAAAGGTGCACTCCCTCAACCAGTTGGATTCTTGGAAGGCACACTCTCTCAGCTTATTGGAGGAGAAGAACAGTTGGGTGCAAGTCCCAAGGAAGTAGTTGATCAGATCTAGATAACTAGTTGTTAGAAGCTAATTGTAGCTTGACCTATTCAATCAATCATGTAATAACAGGAATCTATACTAGACTGCCTCCTATTCTAATAAAGCGGTGGTCATTTTTCTCTCAGTTTTGGTGATTGTAATCATGTTTTCATGTTCTAGTTAATTTCTTGAGTATTGTTATTGCAGATCAACTTCCTTTTGCATGGTTGAGGTAATTCCATTTAGAGTGGAGAACATAATGCTTTTGTGTTCTCTAAATCAATGTCAATGCATTGTGTGAGATTCAACTTGTATGCATTTTGAGTCATTGTCACAAGATAAAAAGCAGACAAGATCATCCCATGTCATCATTTATTTCATGTTCTTCTTAAATGTTAAAAGATGATTTGTTTTATTGAATAAGCAACATGTGAAGTTTGGGTGAAAACCTTAAAACCAATCATAGAGAACCTAGCTAGAGAAAATCACATAAAACTTGCAAGAGAATTGATAGAGAGAGACAATAATGAGAGAAAGAATGAGAAAATCTATTAACATAATACAATGAATGAGTAATATACACGCTAATATATCATCCAAGAGAAGCAATGCACCAATCTCATGGAGTACATGCGCCATAGGAGTGATATAAAGGAGATATAGACACTAACTCATTATAACGGGAGTCAACTACTAGTTAGTCTCGGTTAATTGTTTAAGAAGAAACAGTTTAACTTAGTGACAAGTGTGGAGAACAAGAATAACACATTCAAGCAAAGGAAGTGCTCCCTCATGCCCTAAAATCTAGGAAATAGATGCATGAGTGGTATTCCACTAGTCAACTAAGGTCAACTGATTCTAAACTAAAGTACTAATTGAAGTGATAATGCACCCTATTTTATTGGAAGCACCCTATTTTGTAGGGGAATATTCTCAACTAAAACTTAGGAAAAGTGAGTGTGTAAGTCTGTAATATCTCTAACACCCCCCCCCCCCAAACACTATTAGGGTGTAATGAAGAATGGGGGTCCCGACTACAAGGACATCTTAGGTACCCATTTTACAATGCATCTAAATGAATGAAGAATAAAAAGGCGAGGAAAGAGGGAAAACCTTATGGGGGGAAACCCCCCTCAAAGTACAATGCATCAAAAATGAAGAAAAGACAGTTTCTAAGCAGTTGTGTCCTTCACTCCAAAGAGACCTTGCAAATGTGCAAGGTTATGCTCGGTGAAGATTATGTTGAAGATGTAGAAATATGTATGTATCTGTTGAAGTCTTTTGGCAACCTGTCTTGCCTTGTACCTGCTCACTTGTCCATCCACTTCCCTCTTGACCCTGTGGACCCATCTACACCTGACAAGATTCATGTCTGAAGGAAGCATAACCAGATACAGAATCTAGTTCTTGAGGAGATTCCTTGCAGCCTCTTCATAGGGATGAGGGTTTGAAGCTTGAACCATGTAGCAATGCATGTGCATCAATGGTTCTGTATCTGCAAGTGAAAGAATAGGCTCCTCAAATGGGAATCTCGACCTCCTTTGATCTGGTATATCTCCCACAAGGTTGTCTACTCCCTGTAGGGTGGAATGCTCCCACTTGGGCATTTGTTGTGGCTCATCATCTATAATCCCATAATTTGTATGTCCATCACCTTCTGAATCTGATTTGAAACTCATATACAAAGTCTAATCTGAATGTGTGGACTCATCATCTTGGATGTCTGGTGTAAGAGGATGTGCATGCAACTCCTGAGATGCATGCTTTTGACCATTCCCTCAAAGATCGAGTTGTTGCATGTACCTAAAATTTATATTACCAAATATCTTGTACCGAAATCTACTATCATCATCGGAATTATTCAATAGTAATGAGGAATCAGAATCACCAATAAACTTAGAGATTGTACACAACCGAGACTAGTGATTTACCTCACCAACAAAATTCTTAGAGTTTTCATGGATATCATATATGGTCATCGAATCCGATGTGAATTCCATCCTTTTTGTTGTGCCTGATTGTGTTATCTGATATATAGAGAGTAGATTTGGGGAGAGTTTTGGACATGTGGGACACTCTCATAGCTTCCATGTTGCAGCTCGAGCCTTCCCTGTCTAGTGACCTCTATTGGAGTATAATCACCCATGAGGATGGGAGGACCCATGCTAGTCATTAAAGATGAAAAGACATCTTTTGTGGTTGTTATGTGATGTGATGCGCCTGAATCTAAAATTCATGCATTGGAGAAGAATGAATAACAATCAAAGCATGAAAATTACCTCGTTTTGTTGGTGCTTGATATTCTGGATTTTTCTTAGCAACCCCATGAATGTGTTCCCAAAGATTGTGCTTTTGAAGTACTTGCACCATGAGATCAATTTGTTTCTTCATGCATGTTGATTCAGTATGAGAGCCACGATTGTAGCAACAGCATTTTAGCTTCCCTTTCTTTCCCTTTCCACACCTAAGGATTCATCGAAGGAATTTCCTTCCTCCTCCTACTTAGAATGTGTCTTTCCCTTTCCTTTATACTTCATCTTCGGAAAATATTTGTTGCTACTCTCATGCACAGCAAGTGCATGCACCTTGGAATCCTTGATTAGACCCATCTGGATGAGCTTATCTTGCTCATGTATTATGGACTCAATGAAATATGCTAATGTACGCATAGTCCATGTTGATCATGAAGTGTACCTGCCTAAATAGAAAGTAGAGACGAACACAGCATATTTTGAACCAAGTTTTGCCAAAATCGAAAGAACAAATTGTTTTTCTTGTGTGGATTTGTCAACATTGCATCTCTTTGAATTAAGAAGAAGGGATTTGAACTTTGTAAAGAAGTCATGAATATTATAAAAGCTTTTTGGATCCAAAGAATTCAACTCTACCTCAAGCATATGGCCTCTCATCTCGTCCTGCTTTCCAAAGAGATTGTCCAGTTTGGTCCAAATCCCATACAGAGTAGTACAAGCATCAATATGAAACCATAAATCGAGAGATACTGACATGCAAAGAAGATTGTGGGACTCATAGATGCAGTTGAAATACTTGGATTTCTTGATTGTTGATGTCGGTTCAGTGTTTATAGGCATTGTCAATCTGTATAAGCCTCGATTCCTTAGTTGATGCACAATCATTGGTTTCCAATCAAAATAATTGTATGGCATGAGAAGAATAACCTATGTTGATTCCATCCTTCCCGACTAAATCTCCTCCCGAACCTACAAAAAAAATGCCTATGCACCTTGCTTCTAGCAACCTATGGGCTCTAATACCATGTGAAGTTTGGGTGAAAACCCTAAAACCATTCACAAATAAACTAGCTAGATAAAATCACATAAAACTTGCAAGAGAATATAGAGATAGACAATAATGAGAGAGTCAATGAGAAAATATATCAAAATAACATAATGAATGAGTAATACACATGCTAATATATAATCCTAGAGAAGCAATGTGCCAATCTCATGGAGTACATGTGCCACCGGAGTGATACAAAGGAGATATGGACACTAACTCATTGTAACGAAAGTCAACTACTAGCTAGTCTCAGTTAACTGTTTAAGAGGAAATGGTTTAACTGAGTGACAAGTGTGGAGACCAAAAATAACACATTCATGCAAAGGAAGTGTGCTCTCATGCCCTAAAATCTAGGAAATATATGCATGAGTGGTCTTCCACTAGTTAATTGAGGTCAATTGAGTTTGAATTGAAGTCCTAAATGAAGTTATAATGCTCCCTATTTTATAGGAAGCACCCTAACTTTTAGTAAGCACCCTATTTTGTAGGGGAATATTCTCAACTAAAACTTAGGAAAAGTGAGTGTGTAAGTGTGTAATATCTCCAACACAACAATTGTGAGTGATTAAAGATATTTCATAGGCAGTATCAAAATCAACAACAAATATCCATCTATCTCTTCAAAGTGAGAGACATCAATGAGACAAAAGCACTTTATTTAAAAGAAGCACTAGCCCTTGATTATGTTGTTCACGATTGGACATTCTTTTTCAGGGATGATTGGTATTTTC
>ML809943.1:115653-180053 GCA_009831015.1 Picea engelmannii | reverse complement strand
TTTGAGTAATATTTCTTGGCTTGAACATAATTTACATTACATTTACTTATGTCATATCAAATATTTGAGATTCATAATAAAGGTGGCATTGTTGAGGTATTTGGGGGCATACCACCTTTATTAGAATATGTAGGTTTGATGTTATTTTATTTCTTGAGGATATTTACTAGGGTTTATAGATTTGGTTTATAGATTTGAATGATTATTTTTGTAATCTAAATATTTTAAAGGTTTTTCAACATACTTGGATTAAAAAAATATTTAATAAAAAAATTAGATAATACTAATATATTTTCATCTCATTTTGTATTATGTTATTCCTTTGAAATCTAAGGTATGTATTTTTAATATTAGTTTATTTCTTTATAAATGAAAAGCATCTTTAATTTTAGTTTATTTAATTGCATATATTATTAGTCTATAATTATTAAAATAATTTAAGGTATGTATTTTTAATATTGTTTTTTTTAATAGAAAGTATTTTTAATTTTAATTTCAGTTTATTTCTTTGCTTGTATTATTAGTTATAACTATTGAATAATCTAAGGTATGTATTTTTAATATTAGTTTATTTCTTTGTAAATGAAAAGTATCTTTGATTTTAGTTTTTTTATTTACTTGTATTATTAATCTATAATTTACTTGTATTAATAATCTATAATTATAGAAATGAGTTTATTTTGTCTTTAAAGATTTCTTTTTCTAGCATTAAAATAAATAAAAAAATTGATATTGTTAATGATTATGGTTTTATGGATTGTATTACCTTTAATATCGATAGTGTTCAATCATTTTCTATAATATTACATTTCATAGAGAAGCTCACTTTAAGCTCATTGCACTATATCGATCACCATGCAAAGGTAGGAGCAAGCATTTCACTAGTTATACCAATAGTTTTAGAACACCGACCAAACAAATTGGTCGACATGGCAAATTTTAGGAGGAAAATATTAGGTCCGCGGCAATTCTAGGAGTAAAATAAGGTGTTGTGAAGGGTATTGAATAAGGGAAAAATATTATTAACTACCTTGCCATGGGGATTGTGTGGTCACATATATTTAGATTTTTGACTCATCCAAAAGAAAAAATTTCGAACTTCCAAGAAATATTTGTGATTTTGTAAGGAATTTATGTTTAATTTGTTAACCAAATGATATTTAACCAATTGAATTAAGGTGGGGTATGTAGTATATTGAAATGAATGTCTAATTTGTCAATCAAATGATATGATATTTAACCAATTGAATTAAGGCGGGGTATGTAGTATATTGAAATGAACATGGTGAATGGAATGTAATATATAAATAAAAAGTATAATTTTATATAAAATTGAAATTAATTTAGTTGTTCATCAAATTTGTTAATGTGTTATTTAGTTATTTAGGAAATAACAAATTTTTATATTTGTTTATTTAAATTGAAAATTAGTCTAGTATATATTTATTTCATATTAATTTATTGATTTTTTTTAATCCAATTTTTTAAAAATAACTTTAGTTTCTTTTCTTTATGTTTGTCATTTCATTTACTTGATATTAATCTTTTTTCTTTCTAAATAAGCATTGACTAGAATTTATTTCCCCAAATACTAAGACATGCATTCTAATTATGCAACTTTGCATAAAGCAAATATTTCTTGTGAAACGTTTCAGATTATGAAAATGAATTAGAGATTTTTAGAGAGGAAATTTGATCACAATTGCTCATTGTCTTCCTTATTCATCCACTAGTTTTTACACATACGATTGATACAAATAATTAAGTATACTGAATTTCATTAATAATAAAGTAGTTATACGAGTGATACAAATAATTAAGTGTACTAAATTTCATTAATAATAAAGTAGTTTGTATGATGGAAAATAATTAAGTCCACTGAATTTCATTAATAATAAAGTAGTCATACGAGTGATACAAATAATTAAGTGTACTAAATTTCATTAATAATAAAGTAGTTTGTATGATGGAATGACATTTGGATTTATAAGATATTTTAGATTTGCTTTGAAGTAATTACTTAATAAATATTTTGGACTCCTAATAGAAGTTATGGAGTTATGTTTTTGGTGATACGGGGATGATATAATCGCTCCAAGATGTTGTTATTAACTTGATCTTGATTACTTATTATTAATATCAAAGCATGGAGTGTTGTTGGATGCATGCTATGCTTTAATGATTTTTTTCTTTTTTTTTTCTTTAGATTATGTAGTTAATGTCTGGTATGGAAAAAAAAATAGAGAATCTTAATAAAAAAATTTGCATTCTTTTATTAGGTGGTGGTGCAATAGGTGTAATTGCTACATCAATCACATATCCATTAGAATTTGTGAGCATTTGGTTGGTAGTTTTTAGGAGGAAAATTTCTCTATGGCTAGGGGTAAACCACACAGAAGGAATGACATGCATAAATAAACTCTAATCCCAAGTATGCTATATAAATGAAATGCTAACAAGACAAGGCTAAGAGCCTACCTTGTCCGGACGTTCGAAGAAGACCACCATTGAGCATGCAACCCAAAGCTTTATACCTGCAACTTGTCATCAACAACCAAGATACAGAAGCATATGGTGATAATATATAATGTTAGCATATAGATTAGCATAATCCATTAACATACATGACAAATACATCCATAGAATAATAACTCAAATATTTGAAAGATATCAATTGGACAAGAAAATAGTATTTCTATTAAAATAATCAACAGAAGTACATAGGTGACAAAATTTTGTAACAGATTACATCGGAACCGAGAAACTAAGTCCCCCCCAGCTAGGCCTCCACCACTTCAATCCTCCACCAAAGGCAAGCTCATATATAGGAGTCAATGAGGTTCCCCATCAAAAAGAAGGGAGAGCTTGGGGGTTGAAAAAGGAGTTCATACTTTCAAGGACAAAGGGATGTAGGCTCAATATGAAGTGAAATTTCTCCAGAGTGTTTTTGCTCTCAAAGTTTAAATTGTTGAATCCCTCAAGGCTTAGATATGGCTCAATTTATAGCTTTCAAATGGAATTGAAGGGTCGAGTCAAAGCGCTTCCGATATATGGAAGGTCAAGGATCATGAATCTCGTGACATGGCAAGGAAACCCGACATAATTTTTAATTTTGAGCACCAAACCTGATGTACGCGGGTTGTAGTGGAGCAACCTGCGTATACGCTTGTTGTATAATTGATAAGGCGCATATATGTGGAAAAATATGCTTTTTGTCTCTGGGATGCACAAAAAGGAAACTTCAAGTCTACATAGGGAAATGGAAGGCCATACAAGCAAGTTGCATGGAGTGAGCAAAAATTTGTTGTAACATATTCCCCCTAATGTGTGAGGTCAAAGGACTATCTATGATGGCCAAAATACATTATAATTCCCAGAAGTGGAGTAATGAAGACTCAGATGGAAGTATTAGTTTCTCATGAGAATATTACAATCCATTATGACTTTGTACACATGGCTGCCAATCAGAATTACACTGCAGATCCATGTGGAACATATCAAATAGTTTTTCATGACCATGAATAGGAAATACAAAGCTAACATATGCCATAGGTTGTCATAGTCACGAACAAGGCACAGTGGAATCCAATCTTAGAATCAATATGAAGATATATGTATACAATGGAGTACAATCTGATATCCCATGATCATTAAAGTCATATAGGTATTGGTCCAATGAAAGACAACAACAGATGAGGAATGATACTACTAGAAGCTGGAGGTCTTCTACATTATCCGTCGAAGGTGCAAGTTTATATCATGTGAATAGAGGAGTTGAGGTCAAACACAATGAGACTTCGTTTGATTACTGATAATTAAGGTATATCGTTAACAAACACGAGACAACCCATCGAGAATGAAAGTAGGTATCAAGGCATTGAGTACATTCTACAAGTGTGAATAAGGGTGTTGAGGTCAAACACTTGAAGAATCCATCGATCATGAGACATTGATGTATTCCCAATTGTCGATGGCGGGAGAACCTACCACTAATGATTGCAAGCCTTTAGGTACTCATAGAACTCTAGGTCTCATTTCCAAAATAGATTAGATGAAGTCGAGGGAAGGAGACACGCTGAAAGGAGTGAATTAGGGCATATCTCATCATTCAGCATGAGGTATAGAGCAATAGCTTGATGATTAGGAGGAGCTCGGATGAATAGGATGTTCATGAACCAACGACCCTGTGCATCCCTCGCATGCACCAG
This sequence comes from Picea engelmannii, assembly GCA_009831015.1. Lineage (NCBI taxonomy): Eukaryota > Viridiplantae > Streptophyta > Pinopsida > Pinales > Pinaceae > Picea > Picea engelmannii. The sequence goes on along the minus strand of ML809943.1, from coordinate 175,845 downwards.
ATGAAAGTAGTGCATGAAAGAGACCCTATGAATAGTAGCCAAAGAGGAAAATTGTCGACAAAGGCGAGGAAACCACCAATAAGGATAATGTAATCCAAGACACCGCACGAATCCCAATGTGTGAATAGATTTCTTTCCATTGAACACAAGGGAAACCCCCTAGTCAGTGACCAATGATGAAATGTCATCTGTTGGGTTCAAGGTTACCTACCCATAATGAAAGTAGGACCAGGGTGCATGGTAGAACTACAACTTCATGTGACTTTGAGATATACTGAGGGTATGGCCAACATGAAAAGTCAAGAGTTCTGAGAAATGGCTGACATAAGCTTATAAGCTTCTTTTGAACAAGAGCATAAGACATATGGATAACTCAGGCAGCATAATCTTGAAGACAACACTTTTTGGTGTAGGAGGCATCAAAAAACTCTCCATAGGGACTAACGACACTTCTAGTAGTAGTGAGAAGGTTCTATGTCGCTAATAAATGGGTTTGAACCTAGGTTGTATGGATCATGGTTGTCGGATGATGAAAGAATGAAAAATAGAGTGAAAACCTATCATATATGTTAGTGAAAGAATATACCTGCCGAAGGCATGAACGAGAGGTATGACATTGGAAACCACAAAAAAACTCCTAGACAAAACCACCAAAACCAAGTCTTTCCACTGTGTTATTAGTCCATAGGTCAAAAAATAGCAAACAAACATAGAAAGTGGGTAAAAAACTTCTACTAATAGTAAAAATAGACCATTTTACCATACCATTTGAGTTTTTTCACCTACATAGTGCATTTTAGGCCATTTCCCCCATGATCTTAAAATTTTGATTGCAGGAGCTACGATCAACGTAATAAGAAATCGTCTGGACCGAGTAAGTGCCCATCCCATCTCCTTTAATTTCAATGGTTTAAATTTCAGTTTTAGGCCCCATGTTTTGAGTATTAGAGGGCGTAAGATGGAAATTAGGGTATAAGCGGGTGACAAATCATCAGGTCGCATATACAACCCCATATATGCGGGAAAAGCGAATCATGCACGTGTATATGCAGCCCTATACACGATTTTTATCATGTTAGCCTGCGTATAAGTCCCTGAACAAAATTTTTAAAGGCTTTAACTCAAAAAATGGTTTCTCCTTTGCAAGATGGTTATTGAATGGAGTGAAAGGGAGCATGAGGAGATAGATGCAGTAGTGGGAAGAGATGCAAGGGCCCAAAAAGATTTAAAATGATGTGGCCTTTATAAATTTTGGGATCTTAAGGGAATGAGGGCTCAAGTGAGGTTATTCCAGTTGCTATTAAACTATTGGGATCCAGAGATAGAGTCCTTCAACATTGATGGGAAACCATTGAGGATTGAATTGGACGATATATACTTTATCATAGGATTGTCTCGTTGAGGCGAGGTAGTGAATCTCAAGGCCCAATGGTCTGGGGGTGGTATGACTATGAATGAGTACATTTCCACCCATTGTGTTGCAGGCACATATAAAGTAGGGAGCTAGCTCCCTATCAGGGTGATCAAGAACCTGAGCTTAAATATCATCATGCTTGTACTCACACAAATTTCTGGGTTGACCTCATTGCACTAGGCATCAAGGCCACTCATGTTCCATACAATGGAGTGTTTAAGACCCATTATTTATGAATGGTGTACCTCATTATTGGATAACATGAAGAGCCATTTGATAGATTGCAAACAAGGGAAAATGAGAAATTCCGGGTTTGCATCCATACTTTGTAGTTTTTTCTTTGAGAGGGTTCCAGGTTTGAGCCCTAAAGTAGAGATTACTCCACATAGACTGTGTGATACAACCATGTCATGATGGACCGACACGATGAGGCGGCTAGGAGGTGGTAGGGTTCTAACCCCCTACAATGATGAGTTCTTTTTTTGGTGGTGTCGACAGGTCATAACCATTGATGACTATACTTACAGAGGGATCAACTACAGAGGGGATCTTGACATGCCTTTGCCACCAGGTTCTGCATACGGTGATATTGGTAAGAAATGTTTTTATATATTTCATTTTTTTGTGTTTTTTTCAATATAAATAAAAAACACAAATATTTTTGTATGGTATCATTATTAACAATTGTTTTTTTATGTTGATGTAGGTCTGCGATGGCAAGAGGGATTCCCACAACATCAACAAAGGGGTTGGGGATACGAGCCAGTGAGTGGGGATGTGGAGAGAGCACTACAGAATGTGCAGGGGAACCTATCTCGATTGAAACATAAGATTCCTATGGTTCAAGTGGAGTTTCTGCCAGAGGTGATGCAACAACAAGTGGTGGGTGTACCCTGCACGTGGTTGTGACTCTTCCAACGTCTCACAAGCATCGTAGTGTGCTATCATGATACGCATATAGCACCACAGGCATAGATTCTATGGCCATATTATATACCGACCATATATGTATTTTGAGGGTGTAAGTCCCATTTTGTACTATGATACCATATTTTTTTTTAACTTGAAAGGATGAAATATAAAAAAAAATTGGTCTTCAGCTTTACTTATATATGTTACAATGTGTAAATATATTAATGTGTTTTCTTTTCTTAGTTATGTGACATATTCCAATCTAAAATATAATTATCATATGCATCAGATACGTGATTAGAACTTATAGGGATGTGATTAGAAGTAAGAAAATCAAAGTATCGTTCCAAAATTCGTACCCATAGGAATTGTCAGAGTAGAGTAGGATCTCGCACATGGTAACTCTCGTTCAAATGACATACGAATAACTAGGAGTCCAGGAAAACTTCTAAATACTGAACACCATGTGAAATGACATCGCGTAATAGCTCTATAATGACTCTATATTCAGATACATTATTCGTCGATGGCTCTAGACGAATGCCACCTGAAGACATAAGTTGTCCCTCGGGTGAGTAAATGACCCAAGCGGCGGAAGCCATGTTCCATGTATGATGAATGGCACTGTTCGTGAATCCTAAGTAAACTGAAGACTGTGTTGACATCTGCCAACCAAGGGAAAACTTGATAAGCAAGTTGATGACACAAAAGAAAAGATAAATATGTATATACGCTAAGATACACTAGTATACAAAGGCCACGCCCAAGCTTGAGGGCTCAAGCGTAATATCTTTAAAGGTAGAGCCCATTTCTGGGCTCATCCAACATATTCCCTTCACAATATTCTAATTCGTAGGCTCCTTTATCTAAGACATGTCGCACGATATAAGGACCGTGCCACATGGGGTTGAACTTGCCTGCCCCCAACGGTTCTTTGGCTTGGTCATAAAGGAGAACCAAGTTAGCCTCAAAGTACTGTCGATGACATACAAACTTATCGTACTGAACCTTAACACATCGTTTATTCACTTTGATAGCTGTAGAGGAATATTGATGCTCCTCATTGAGATGCTCCAGGTATATGAGGTGTTCTTCAAGATCAGATGTGTCAGGTAGGAGCTCAATTTCCAACTTAAGGGAAGGGATTTCGCATTAAATTGGAAGAATTGACTCCATTCCATGTACTAACTGAAAATGAGAGAAACCAGTGGAAGTATTTATCGTGGTTCGATATTCCCAAAGTGTAGAGTAAAGCATCAAATTACAGTCAGATTTACTTTGGCTGACAGTTTTTTGCAAGATGGTCTTGAGAGATTTATTCACCGCCTCTACTTTTCCATTTTCCTGGGGATAGTAAGGGGAAGAATGACCATGCTTAAACCCCAGTTTTAATGCTAACTCTTTCATGATTTCATTCTGAAAGTTACTTCCATGATCAGTGACAATCTCTCTTGGGATTTCGAACCGAGCTATAATCTGGTTGAATATGAAGAATGTTGCAGTCTTACCATCAGATTTAATGGTAGGCATGGCCTCTGGCAATTTATTAAAATACTACACGTACACGATAGTATGGTGGTTCCCTTAGCCAAGGTTGGGTTACATTCCGTAAAATCTACCCCCTGTTATCACTCTGTAATTTCTCAGGCTGAGGAAGAAGTTGACAGAGGTAACTACAAAACCACTTTGGAATACAGGATCTATCCCTCCTAGACTCAGAGAGGGATCTCTCTATAAGATTTAGCTTTTTTGCTGGGAATTTTAGTCTAGTTATGATAGTACATGGTTTGGTTTTTTAAATTGTCGGCTGGAACAGGAAAGATGGGCCATTGGGAAAATGGAGTCACAGATTTGGATTGATCAAATACAAGGTTAACAGGCTAATATTACAGGGAAGGGTAGGCAAATTCACTGGATCCTCAAAGATTTAATGTATTGAAGAGATGGATATAGGTCTAGAAATCCAATTAAAAACAGAGCAATTAAAAATTATGTTCTCGATCTTCAGTGGAAAACACATAAATTAATCCAAGCCAGAGACAGAGTGTATATTAAAAAAAATTATGTTTCTTTATCTTCTCATAATAATTTAGAATGTAGAAAGCAGTAATGGTAGCAGAAAGAATAAATTTACAAGGAAAGGTACTTCACCAATGAAAATTGACACAAGAATCATGTAATGATACACTGTATTACTAACATTTAGTAAAAGGGGATCTGTGAGATGATCTATAATATTGATCCTATCCTACGAACAAGTCCCAACCCATAATACTTTGAAATGGGAAGTATTTATCAATTGTTTACAAAGGATCATGTCATAAATTAGTAGGACTTATTTTAAGAAAGATCTAAACTAACTATTATAGTCATAGAGGTTTGTTGAGATTAATTCATAGGTCTGGCACTGTTTTGATGGGATCTGTGGGTGATTCGTGCCTTTGAATCTGATCTCTTTTCCATCTGTTCTTTTGAATTTTTGCCTCTGAAATTATGCAAAATAGGGTTCAAAGGGGTTTTCGAATCTCACAATATGAGATAGATGTGTAAAATCCGAGAGAGTTTTTTGCAGATAATCTTGTTCTGAGTAAAAAACTCTCTCGGTTTTATGAAACTCCTCTCCATCTGTCTGAAATATTCATTTGAAAAAGATGTGTCAAACAGAAAAATCATGAATCCCAAAAAATAGGGCTCAAAGATGCTCTCGATTCTCTCAATATGTAACATATATGAGAAATATGAGAGAGGTTATTGTTATTTGGCCCGTGATGAGAAAACACCTCTTTCGGTTTCTCAAAACGTGCCCTGGTTATCTTGGAACTGCTTACTAGTTTGAAGGAGGTTGTTGACGATTGGTTAGCTGTTGGTATTTATTGGTCACTGTGATCGAGAAATTAATGTAGGATTTTATCATGATATCAAAACAGATCCCATGATTCACTGTCCTTTCTTAAGGTAGATTCTACCCCGAACTTATTACTGTCACCTATTCTTATCCTCTGATTGTTTATCAAAACCTGTGAATTCTCAATTGTCCACATTTCCCGCGAAGTAGAAGGAGACTTTTGAACACTTGCAGTTAATCATAAACAAAAAGAAACCTTGCCACTCGAAAGAATGATTATGGAACTAGGAACCCTAACTTCGGGGCTTTCGGGCTTCGAGTGAAATGAATATATGGAAATTTTATTACCCGAAATTTGAAATCCGAAGTGGAAGCGTGATCAAGACGAAACTGTGGCCACCGACATATTGGGGCATGGTTAAAACTTGCACAGATTGCAAGATCCGAAGTACCCAACTGGCGTTGATATACGTTTGATATGGACGGTCAGATGATGCTTGAAATATGAGATATCTTACCTTCTGGCTGCAACGATGTCTTTTTAGTGATGCGAGATCGTTATGTTCTAGCTGACGATCAACGATCATGTGGGCAAATTTAATTGGTTATGAATAGGATGACATGGGGAAAAGTGTCAAGTAGGTAGAAGTATAGGCAGATAGGTGACATGTAGTGAGAGGGGGGAAGTAGATGCGAAGGGCGAGAGGTATTGGGAGTGTGGAAGACATGTGGTGTGTGAGGAGAGGAGGAGTACAGGCGGGGAAACAACAGTAAAGCGAGTGGAGGACATGTGTAAGCGAGGGTGTAGGTGGTATTGGAGCGATGGTTTGGTAGTATTTTAGAGGGGGAGGGAAGGTGGTAAGTAGATTTAAGAGAGGGGGGTCCGAAATAACGTGGAGGTGCCACATTAGGTGGGGCCAGTGCGAGGGAAACCACTTTTCCGGCCCCCTCGCTCCCCCCCTCCCCATCGTTAAAGGTAGACAGGTCGCGAGGGGGGGGTCCGAAGTGAATTGAGGACCGTCGATCTGGGCACTGGGGATGTCGTCGATGAGATTAGTGCAAGGATTAAGCGCTAGCTGCCAAACTGTCATGTCACCTTCCGACTTAGGATAAAAACATGCGTCTTGAAGCACCAAGCTTGCATTTTAAGACTTTACAATATAATTTTATTTTCCCATGCTATAATAACCCAATTTAATCAACTTAAGGGTATATTTTAAAATGCAAACCTTTCTTATTTTATCTCCTTTGAGAAATTATTTGTAGAATGAAATATCATTTACCACATAAAATCACTGAAGGAAGAAATTTCAATCACCATCTGATCCTATGAAATATAGGGTTATAACACCCCCCACTTACTGAAGGGACCAATGGTGATGACTGGGTGAAGAGGGGTTGGGTGTGAGAACATTTTTTGAGCGTACACTTGGCAAGGGTGACACTTCTTTACCACTTAAAGACAATATTTAAAAATTGTGCCAAAAATAACCGACTCGCAATATTTTTTGGGTTGTCGCAAGCCTGGATAAATGACCACCACATGCCCCACTGTGAGAGTCATTGAGAACAACCACAACTTCCTCATGAGTCAAGCAAGGATGTGAAATATTATCTACCCCTCAATGATAAAAAGTTTCGCCGACAATAAGGTATATTTTAGACTGATGATGTATACGTCGTCGATCGTCTCTCGACAAATGTTGGGGTGGATTCAAGGTTTGAAGATATATCAAAATGTATCCATACTAGGGTTCCGAAGATGAGATAAGGAAAAAAATTTCATCAGTGAATGAATCTTTATGAAAAATGTCCTCATCTAGTCGAGGGAAGACTGATATCAACTCAACAAAAACTGGTGATTTCTTAGACTTCGTGGAAGCAAAATCGAGATCAAATTCTTAAAAAATAACAATCCACTTATTGTATTTCCCCCCTATGATACACCTAGTGAGGACGTATTGAAATGGATTGATATCCGCAACCGCGATATTTTTTCAAAGTAGGGTATAATGTCTTAATGTCTTAACCACATGTACGGTGGCCAAGGCCAATTTCTCTACGTGAGAATATTTAAGTTCAGGACCAACTAGATTTCGACTGAGATAGTAGACAATGTGCTCATGGAGCTCATCGTCCTCCTGAACTAGAACCATACCAACAGTCCCTTCATACACAAATATATAAAGTACATAGTCTCTACTATAGTACAAAGGCTTCAATAGAGGCGTCGATACCAAATATTTCTTAAGAGCATCAAAGGATTCCTGGGCTATCTCATCCCATATAAACAAAGTGTCCTTATTCAAGATATGCATGAAACATTTAGTTAAATTGGCATAGTTCATTATGAACCGACGCAGGAAATTAGATTTCCCTTGCAAACCTTGAAGTTGTCTAATGTTGTGCGAGGGAGGCAATTGAATTATTGCCTCAACCTTCATAGGATCTACCATGATCCCATGCTCAAACACTAAGAATCCTAAAAGATGACTAGACCTAACACAAAATATGCACTTGTGAGGGTTCAACTGAATGTGATAGTAATGACAGATCTCAAATACTAATTGAAGGTGAGTGGAGTGATCTACTCTCTTGCAAGAGTGAGCAGTGAGATCATCTAGGTAAGCTTATTTATATGTTTAAGATCATGAAAAGAAAAGGTCATGGCATGTTGGAAGGTTGCTCCAATGTATTTAAGACCGAAAGACATTTTCTTGTATGAAAAAGTACCCCAAGGACAAATAAACGTCGTCCTATGTTGATCCTCAGGTTTTATCTGAATTTGAGTATACCCTGAAAATCCGTCCATAAAAGAAAATACTTCTCTTCTCACGCACTTGTCAAGAATCTAGTCGATGAAAGGAGTGGGGAAGTTATCTTTAGGACTTGTTCAGGTCTCAAAAATCCATACATACACAGATGGTTCCTTTCTTTTTATTTACGGGAACAAGATTGGACACCCATTCAGTCAAAGGAATCGGGTAGATGAAACCATCATTAAGTAGCTTCTCTACCACTGCCTTAATAGAAGGGGCCTTCCTAGGATTAACAACTCTAAGACGTTGCCAAACAGGCTTAGCATCTAGATAGGTTTTAATATCACGTTCGACAATGTTGGGGTCGATCCCTGGCATCTCTTCATATGACCAAGCAAATACATCTCGGAATTCCTTGAAGAGATCGATGTAGATCTGAATTTCTTTAGGAGAACAATTTGCACCGATATATACGTTCTCAATTTTACTAGGGATAGGAGAGATGTCGATTGTGATGGTAGGAGAAATATTCGCTATGTTTCCTTCGGCATAAATACTATGCGTATTTAATGGAACCACAATGTGACAAACCATATCACTCAAGGTAGATATAAAGTCATCATGTTCGATCTTAACAAGCCCTGGGAGAAGATAGGATCGATGATGCATATCGTCGCAAGGCCTATTAGGACTAGACATGGCCTCTAAGATGGCTTCATTCTAAGGTAAATTATCAGTGAGGAAATCATGCAAACAAGATGATTGAGCGACCCATACGAGATCTGGAACAATATCCACCTCATTCGTCTGTGAGAAGGAAGGATCTGGATCGACAATAGTGTTAAGAATAGCTTGATACACAACCTCTGCTGCTGACAATGGAATTTCCATCCCAATGTGTGACTAACCTTCATACGACATAGTTGGGGAAGGTAGGGTCCAAGGGTCATTGAAATACAAAGTATGGAAAGGAACATACCTCATCGACGATGAAGACTCACTGGAAATGGCATGAATGTGGTGAATTGGTGCCATGAAATCAAAGCTACCCATCAAAGAGGAATACATTTTGATGCCAACATCAAAATGTTGGAAAAGCTACCAAAGTTCCAAGTGATGCACTGGGACTAGCATGCACAAAGGACAACTGATCAATCATCACTATTTTCCCTTCTTGAGGAAAACATAAAGTGCAGAAAATGGACGACACGACGACCGTCATGGCATAAGTCCAACTACGCCCTAGTAGTAAATTGTAGTTGGGAGGCACATTGACCACCTCGACATCAATGTCCATTGTCTTCCCACATAACTGAACCAGAAAAGCGGGAATAATTTCATGGGGTCTAAACGAATGCCCATCAAATGTGGTCAACATTGTCATAGATTGGGACAAGGTCAGAGAGCCAATGTATTTCCAACATGTTAGGGACATCATGCATGTCGCAACACCTTCATCAATTATAGTACGTTTGATGGAAATTTTTGTGTACTCCACATGGATTTGAAAGGCCACGCGGTAAGGTAAGTGAGGCTTAACGTCTGTGATTTCAAACTTGATAACCTTTGAGACACATGGGTCTAGAGCTTCTAATGTACATAACAAGGCATTCCTCTGAGAATGACATGTCTGGAGCACCTCCAAAGATGACATCGCACAAGGGGCTTGGCCCTGATCTTCGATAATTGAATAGTTTTGGGTGGCTCTGGCATTAGGATTGTGGGAAGAGCACTTTAGTACTCCTTTCAGAATATGAGGCAGAGGTTCTAGCTTTTCAATCTGCAAGGGTGTTTTCAGAGGAGGAGGAGACTCTAGACCTATAACAATATGTGAAGAACCGTAATCATGAGATCGAGTGGCTACATCAATCTGATACTTGACCATATTGACACATAGATAGCCACCTTCATGTGTCAAGGGGTTTTGACTCCCGCTTGACACATTTCTGGTGTTGGAGGTCCCCGAGGCCATGTGTTGATTATGTGGAAACAGATTTGTTAGCACAATGGGTGGTTGTGATAAGAGCCTCGAGGCTTCTTCGATTTTGGGGCATAGGTGGGTAAGGTGATCATCTTTACAAATTTTACAAGGAAACTTCACCTTCCTCTTTTCTTTCTTTCCCTCACTAGCATTATTATTCGATCTATCATTGTTAGTGTCATCCCTGATTTTATTATTATTTTTCCCACCTGTACGATTATTACCTCGTCCTTTATTTTTTTTCCCTCCTGGTTGTTGGCTACCATTTTGGTTAGCCGATGACTGTACAAAATGCACATCTACCGACTAGGTGGGAGTGGAGGACGAAGTAGAATCTTTTCCTGCTACAAGCTGGCTTAGAGATAAATCTTCCAACTGGTTCATCACCAAGTATGTAGACTTATCATTTGTAGAGCCTATGATTCCATCGACATGAGGCCCGAGATTTTGTCTAGGGTCGTAGTTTGACCGAGGTGCGTCTGGAAGAATTTCATACATCATCCCAGATTGAGCATATATGAGGTCTAATTGTTGGTCTTTGAAAATGGCTTCTTCCTTAGATGTGACTCTGAATGTAGAGACATCCTTCGAAATATAAGGCAATAATGACTTAAGGAACCATTCCAATAGAAACTTTGGAGGAATGCAGGCTTTGATCAACCTCTTCCATCTACGCCACTCTTGGATATGGTCCGAGATATGTGTGGCTTTATCTGTGCAGAAGGCCGACAAAATTTCTATGCATATTTCATAATGAACCGACAATTAGAAGTGGTTGAGAAAGACCAATACCATTTGATTAAAGGTTCCATATGTTCCCTCTAGTAGCTCAATGTACCATTTCACGGTGACCCTCATCAGGGTGTGTTGAAATAGACACAAACAAATAGAATCATCATTCAAGGAGTTAGGTGAGTACCATAGATGAAACATAGTGATGTGATCACTCATATCCTCACCAATATTGCCTTCAAATTTTGGAATGTCTGAAGGAAGCTTGGTAGGGACGGAGGGCCATGATGGATCGTGACGCACAGGGTTATTCATTAATTTAGGCAAATCTGGTAGATTAAGCATGGCCAAAAAAAGGAGTCAGGGTTTCTGGGTCTGAGCCCATGCTCCCAAGAAATATTGGGGATGAGGGATTGCAGACCATCCAGTGTTCCAGAATATACCATGGCCCTGTCTGGTAGGATAATATCCTCCTCCAAATTGACTCATGAAAGGTTGTATGGGCACCATACCCATGGGAACAACATGATGAGGGTTATATATGTTTCCCATAGACGAAGAGCCTCCATGATGGGGGTTTCCCATATTGTAAAATTGACTTCCTTCGGATGGAACACCAGAGGATAGAGGGGGATTCACCATAATAAATGCATTCATCAGAATCAACATGGAGGAAGAGGAAATGAAGGACAAAATATAGGAAGTGAATTGTCCTCCTGGTTGAGCACTCCATCCTGGAGCATTGAAAATAGGATTAGACCTGGAGGAAAGAGGATTCCAACCTCCAACAGTAGGATTCGCTTGGGGAATATGACCTCCACCAAACAAGAAAGGAGCAAAAGGAGGCATCGTTCCCCGAGACCCAAAACTAGGATTCACATTAGCTATTGAAATGGAGGATGAGATTTTTTACGTCATGTTGGGCATACCAAAAGAAAAGGGATTAGAGGCTGAAGGTATTGACTGAGAATTGTGACTCGATGTACCAAAAATAGATATGAAATGGTTCGTTCCTGTGGGTCGAGTAGAACTCATAGGTTGGGTAACACTAGAGGCGGAAACCTCTGGCACCTACACCATCAAAGATGAAGGAGTCGAAGGGATCCCACTAATCACATAAGAGAAAGGAGTCGAAGGACTCCTCGAGACATTTGGGTCTGACTTAGTGTTCATAACTGGGTCATTGCGAGTCTGACGTTTATTAACTTTACACCTTTTAAAAGGAATCTTTGGTAAAGGATCAATATGCAGTGCTAACTTCAATAAATGGTGAGACTGGAGAGGAGGTTGGTCTTTCTCCATGATGACTCAGGACTCGAGATATAAAGAAAAATTCTAGGGCCAACTAATAATCAGAGAGCACACCAAAATAAAGAAAAAAGGCCAATGCACACAAACAAGATATAGTGGCTGAAAAGGGGCCTCCCTCACTAGGATAGGTATTTATCTCCCAAGAGGGGCCTGAGACTCCCTTCAAAATATTGGAGGTAACAGAATTAGTTATAAGGGCCCTCGCGGGATTAACAGTGCAGTCGCTCAGATCCCCCCGGAGAGGCAATCCTCCATAAATGATGTGTGTTTTCCGACCCTTATCTGACTTAGGGTACCTGTAGAATAACCCATGCAAGTAACCTATGTGACTACGTATGTCAAGCAACTAGAGTCACCACAATATAACCAATGCATAGGAAAACAGTCGTAAGTTCGTTCCACTATACGGGTAGGGTAAAAAAGCCTGAAATCTCGAAAGCACCACCTCTCGCGGAGGTAAAGGTACTAGAAAGACACCCAAATACGAATAGAACCCTAGAAATATCTCTGACGCTAAGAAGGTAATAGAGGGATGTATCTGCAACCAACTTCATGTGACCTCATGCTTAACTCTGATGTGAGCAGAGCCTCCTAACGTTACTAACTCTGATGTGAGCGAAGCCTCCCGAGGTGTGGTCGTGAAACTGATGGTATTACGACTCAACATATAAAACAAAGCAAATACAAAAACACTACTACGTACTAGTATTGAATTTCAAATATATGGTATGCTTCTAAATGCAATTTTTCCAATGCAATCTCTACAATTTTAATGAAAGTCAATCTCTCGAGATGTGTCAAAATCAATGCAATGTAATGAAAAGTGCAAATTCCATAATGTAAATAAGCAAATATTTTTTTATTTTCAATATAAAGAAAAGAAAATGCAAGGACTGAATAGCAACTTCACAGGAAGAACCTACTGCAAGGAAAAAGGGGCAAGCCAAGTAGGATACCAAGAAGCAAACACTCATACCATTGTGCAAGGAAAACCAATGAAAAAGATGATAAAAAAGAAATCTTCCCAAAAATTCAACAATAAAAGGTTTCCTATCACTATGTAAGCACTTAACAGTCAAGACAGGGACCCAAGAAGACTTAGCAACCAACCAAACATACCCAAGAAAAACCAACTTTAGTTAGCAAGACTAAAAAGATGATGTACGCAACTATTTGAGCACAAATCACGTATATATGCTACCTAAAGGAAGACAATTCGCATATATACGTGTCTGACAAGGGAAAAAATACGTATACCAGAGCAAGGGTCAAGACAAGAACCTCCGATGTAAGGTAAAAAACAGGATGCCAAGCAAGAGGCGACAAGGAAACTCAGGTTAGCAGAGAAAACATCAAGGAGAAAAACACTCCAAACCCCAAGAAAAGAGATCATTCCCTAGTATGGTCGCCAATTATGTTACGAGGAAAATGCCTCTATGGCTAGGGGTAAACCACAATAGACAGAACGAAACACATAAATCAACTCTAATCCCAAGTATTCTATATAAATGAAATGCTAACAAGACAAGGCTAAGAGCCTACCTCATCTGGATGTTCAACGAAGACCATCGTTGAGCATGCAACCCAAAGCTTTATACCTACAACTTGTCCCCAACAACCAAGATACGTAAGAATATGGTGACAATATATAATGCTAGATTATATATTAGCATAATCCATTAACATACATGACAAATAGCCCATGGAATAATAATTCAAATATTTTCAAGATATCAATTGGACAAGAAAAGAGTATCTCTATTAAAATAATCAGTAGAACTACATAGGTGACAAACTTCTATAATGACACACATCGAAACCAAGAAACTAAGTCTCTCCAACTGGGCCTCCACCACTTCAATCCTCCACCAAAGGCAAGCTCATATATCAGAGTCAATGCGGTTCTCCATCACAAAGAAGGGAGAGCTTGGGGGTTGAACAAGGAGTTCATACTTTCAAGGACAAAGGGATGCAGGCTCAATATGAAGTGAAATTTCTCTAGAGTTTCTTTGCTCTCAAAGTTGAAATTCTCGAATCCCTTAAGGCTTGGATATGGCTCAATTTATAGCCTTCAAATGGAGCTGAAGGGCTGAGTCAAAGCGTTTTTAGTATATGGAAGGTTAAGGATCATGGATCCCATGACATGGCATGGAAACTCGACATACTTTTTAATTTTGAGCACCAAACCCGATGCACGTGGGATGTAGTGGAGCAACCTACGTATACACTTGTTGTATAACTGATAGGGTGCATATATGTGGAAAAGTGTGCTTTTTGGCTCTAGAATGCACAAAAAGGGAACTTCATGTCTGCATAGGGAAATGGAAGGTCATCCAAGCAAGTTGCATGGAGTGAGACAAAATTTGTTGTAACAGTAACAGATGTAAATTTACTTGAAATAGGCAACTTTGTTTTGAAGTTCAAGCATTTTGTAAATTTTGTTTGAACTACATGTTTGAAGAACCTTTTTGAGTTTTGAACAATATTGAAAGTAAACTAAGAAAATTATTGAATTCAAACCTTCTTTGTTATAGTTTTCATGAGGTCTCTAGGATGATACACAATGCTCAAAATATTATACATTGAAACCTAGTAATATTTCATTTAACATATACACGTCATACATGGTATCTTATAACCTAATTTTTGGATGTGTTCAGGTATGTTTCAAGGGTCAACCAAATTAAGTAAGAGTATTTGGAATGCTTGCAAGAGGTTTTAGTATCACTCCAATGTTTTAGGCTTGCATATATTTATTTTTGTAAAACCATCCAAATTCTATTATGTCTAAGTGAGTAGAGAGTCCAAAGTAGTCAAGACTATACTGGGAATTTTGATATTTTTGAAATATATATGCTCTAATATCAATAGGACCTATGCATGAAATTTACTTTTGATAATTTTTCATTAAATTCATAGCAGGTTATATGTTGTTGATCTATTAACCATTTCATTCAATTGTAGGTGACTAGATCCATACTAGAACAAACCAAAAGACAATACTAATGTATACCTCATCTATGGGAATGTTACTAATGAGGATATTCTTCTCAAGACAAACTTTACTTTTTTTTCTCACACCTTTCTTCACCGGTATTACTACTTTGACACAAAACCAACCTTTCTTGTTCTAGAATTGTTTTGCCTTCACATAAATATGCATTTCTAGAAGCCATGGAATATGGGTATTATTTACAAATAATTTTTTTTTGCACTTTGTTTGTTTACATTAGTCTTGGTTTGTGTGTGTTAGAGTGATGTACATCTTATTGTTTTTGTTAAAAAAAATGATGTAAAATGCTATGTTTTATACTTATTCTTAAATGAAGAGTTATTTAGAGTTTCAATGTTAAGTGTTATGGGTGAGTGCATTAATTTGGTGGACGATAAAGTGGCAACGAGGTGAGAAGGAACGCGCAGCCGCATGAATGTGTGAATGTTTCTAGGAACACACACGCATTCCTGATGTAACAGGTTCTAACAAACCTCTCTGCATCAACACTTGGATGAATTTTTCCTCACCCAATCAATGAGATCTCCTCAGTCATACAATGTATCATGTGTAATAAAAATTCCTTCTTTGCTTCTACACTCTCGAATGAATCCACACTAGCAAAAGTCCTTTGTTATCTCTGTGTAAAAGTGTCTTCTCCTTTACTCGAGCCTTTCTTTTATAATATAGAGTTATGACCTAACCCTAATCTCCAAAGTGATTGACTGTTGAGATTACTTCTAACCTCACTTGAGATAAACAATTATTATTTAATTCACTAATGCTAAATCATTTCCTTAAATAAAACTCAACTCACTAATAAAATAACTTTACTTTAATAACTAATTTAATTAAATCAAAGTATCAAGGTAGAATTCTTTAGACAATTTCCACATGCTAGACACAATCCAATGTGGAAGTATCTATATGATGCTACCATGCATCAACACTCCCACTTAGCGAGGAAGGTACTTCAACCACCTGGATGTGGCTCTGTCTTCGCTACCAGATCCACTACCATGGTTGCTCTCAAATCCACTTGATTGTCTTCTCTCTCTGATTTTTTTTTATCCATGTCATATCGCTCAAAACCGTCTTCAAAGACTTCCCTCTGATCATGCTCCTAGAATCCTCTTACTCCTAAGAATCTTGCATATTCATATCATACCATGAATCATTCTTGAAAGACATGGAAGGATTCTCCTTCCCACCTGAACTTGAAGTTTGACTCCCTCTGAGCTACTCAAATTTTGGAGCTAACTACTCCTTGTTCTCTTCCACTTTGTTTTTTTCCATAGTTTGCATAAGATATCCCTTTAGCATATATAGGTTTCTCTTTCTAAATCCAAAAATAATTGTTGTGTTTGAGATATATCCTCAAGGCTTGATCAATGTATGTTCATGTTGGAACACTATCTCAAATCCCTTCTTCTCAATTGTTGAGATTGAGAGAACACTCTTGAGTTTTGTCACCCATAACATTTCCATCACTCTCAACACACTTCCTGAATCCATCCAGAATGGCATTATTCCAGATCCCTTTCCTACATGTTTGGTGCCCACACCAAGTTCTACATGCACATATTAGTATAAATTTGAGAAGCTCTAGAAAAATCCTATGCTCTTGTCATATGACATGCATATCCACTATCTATTAGCCATGCACCAGCTGATATGGTGCCCAAGGAAGTCTAGGAAATAAGTAAGAACTTTGTTTGTTCAAACTTCTTGGAAAACTCATCCATTTGAGTCTTTGTCGACCTAAATACTCTAAAATAAACTCTTCATATACTCCCACATGTCCTTGCCAATTGTCTTTCTCAATAAATGAGGGATCAAATGATCCTTCACTCTATCTAGAATTATGTTCCTTGATTTCACATCCTTCTAATTATTGAAGAACAGTTCTACCTCATCTGTTGGAGGAGTAATCTAAATATTATCAAATTCCCATATCTCATTCTCCATCAACACCAACATGATTCTCTCCTTCCAAGGATAGTAGTTGGAAACCCCATCCCAACTATCCTCAAATCGCAGTCCATTTTCCATCTTCAAGATATGATTTGATAACCTTTGGTTGAAACTTCCCCTGTACTGTCATGTACGATCTCTTCTCGCGCTATTTGTGTTAAAAACACTATTGTTATGTTGATACCCAAATTGTTCCATGTGACATGTAACTAAATACCTGCGCAATTTTTGTGACCTGCAACATAATTCTCACATTATCCTCAACAACCGTCGATACAACTATAATATGATTGTTTCCCTGAAATCTGTCATTTGATTTCTTACTGTTGGTTATCATTCTTATAAGATATACTGCAAAAGATAGTGGATATGTGCTTAGTCCTTCAAACACCCATTATGGCACTCCTGATCCAATATATCTTCCTTTTTTTCAACTTGAAATTGGATTCCTCTTAGAGAGAATTCTCTTATACCATGTTGAAATTTCCCTTAACCCAACACTCGATAGTTAATTCCAAATAAATCACTTTTTAAATAAAATCACAACTAAGTTATCAACTAAACATTACAATGGAAAAATAAATAAGGAAACCAAAATCTCACGCACAATAAAAAAAGATATTCTTCCATCAACTAAGCCTATCATTCAAATAAATTCAAATCTTACACGAGCTCCCTTATTGGGGAAAATGGCCCAAATAGAAAAGAGAAAAAGTACATCAATGCCTGACTGAATAATCTGCAGCCAAACCTATTCTATGATCTTGTCCGGAAACAACGTGAATTTTACCTTCATACCCATGCTACTCTTCATTATTTTCACAACTGTAACGCCAAGACTCGAGTTGTTCTACATGACCTAAACCATAACACTTGCATTATTTTTGACAGTTAATGCTTTTGTTGTACAATTTCTCTCTCTTTTCCTTCAGCTTGGATCTCTAGATGGAAATCCTTCTCCACATATCCAAGATATATTTGAATCACATTCCTTCATGATCCAACTCTCTCTGCATCAACACTTGGATGAAATTCTCTTCATCAAATCAATGAGATATCCTCACTCACACAATCTATCATGTGTAAGAAAAATTCCTGCTTTGCTTCTACACTCTCGAATGACTCCATAGTAGAAAAATTCCTTCTTTGTTATGTTTGTATAAAAGTGTCTTCTCCTCTACCCTAGCATTGATTTTATAAGATTGAGTTATGACCTAACCCTAATCTCCAAAGTGATTAACTATTGAGATTACATCTCACCCCACTTGAGATCAATGGTTATTATTTCATTCACTAATGCTAAAGCATTTCTTTAAATAAAACTCAACTCACTAATACAAGCACTTTAATTTAATAATTACTTTAATTAAAGTAAAGTCTCAAGGTAGAAGGCTTTGGATGATTTCCACATGCTAGACACAAGCCAATGTGGAAGTACCTATCATATGCTACCATGCATAAATAATTATGCCCCGAATATCTGGTGCACCCAAGATTCATAAAGATGGTGTCCCCTTAATATCGACTTTAAACATGACAAGATATTTGACTTTCTCTCTAGAAAAATTTCTTTCTACGTTACTCATCCTCCCCTATGGAAATAAAAAATCTCTTTTAAAGGACTCATCATCCTTTGTAAAATGTATTAAAAGACAACATGTAGAAGATGAAGAATTTCTAGTAATCTTTGACATTATGTCACTCCACACCAAGGTCTTAGTGGACCATTCCATTAATGTCATATAAGACATCACATACATCAAAACTGCTAAAATGGTGAATATATGCCTTAAGTCATCCTACTTTAGCTACAAAGGAAATATCTATGAGAAAATTCATGGCATAGCAATAGGATCCCCACTATCACCAGTGATTGAAAAATATCTACATGGAGCAATTTGAATTAAGGGATTTAAACTCATTTCCAGTCACCCTAAAAGTATCGAAATGAAACATGGATGATGTCTTCACCAAATGGATACATGTTAGAGAGGATCTTGAAGGATTCTTCAAGCATATCAATAGTTTCTCATAGCACTTCAAATTCACGATTGAGATAGAAAGGGACAACCAACTTTAATTTTTGGATGTAATGCTCAACAAGAAGATCGTGGGAGACTCAAGTATCAATTCTAGAGGAGGAACTCAAGCATAGAGAGATACCTTCATGCATACTATCATCACCACCTAGTTAAAAAAGTAAGCATCATTCACACCCTTTCCACAAAGGCCACAATAATCTTGGATGAAAAAAACTTGAACTATGAAATAGATAACCTTAGTATGGTATTTTGAATGAGTGGTTACAATGATTGAAAGATTGGAAAGGGAATTAACAAAGCAATGAACATAGGACACTTACATAGGAAGGTGGATATCCCAAAACAAACATTTCCATACATCAAAGGTACAACAAATCAAATTGGAAAAATACCAAGAAAGAGGAACATCATGATAGCCTTGACTCCCGCAAACACCACTAAAGTCTTGGTAAACTCAGTGAAGGACTCATTAGATCTTAGGAAATTGAAAGGTGTCTATAAAATCCCATGTTACTATGGTAAAGTTTGTATTGGTGAAATTGAACAATCACTACAGATATGCACTTAAAAGAACATGCAATAAATAACTCTAGAGATTAAACCTCCAAAGCAACTCTCACAGGGAACTCTCACAACTTTAAATTAAGGCCTCAATTATACCCAAAAATATAACTATTGCAAAAAAGTGGAAGTGCATACTTGGTTAAGCAAGATTGAGTTAACATTCATTTTGCAACACATGCAGATTTAAACTAAAAGTATATAGAACATGGACTTAAAAAATATGAAATTTTTTGTTAGGAAGGATCATTTTAATTCATGAATCGCTCGTTTCACCATACCCGAGTGTGTGGTACACCGAACGAGCAAGGTGTTGTTATTGTTGTATAAGTGGAAAAAATTGAAATAGATGTGTCTATTAGCGTCAAAAGTTTATTATCCAAGTGTAACAACTGTAAACATCATATATATATATATATATATATATATAAAAGAACATGGATATGATCAAGATACTAACCTCCTCCATGAAACTATCATTCCTAATGGCCTCCCTTGGTCCATAACAAGTTTGCATGCAACTCGAGCATATGTGAGAGTCACATGACCTAGGGTGGGAATGTGACGCAGACCCCCGACCCTCTATCCGAGATCCGCATAGGATCGTTCTAAATTATCCTTGAGCCGAAGCAGCTCCCTCAGATCCCTATTGGAATCTCATGAATTCGATCCACAGGTCTTTCGTGCAAACCCGCCCTACGCAACTTAACACCAGGCGTGAGCCTTATGTCTCCATGCAACCACAACCGGGCCTTAGCGCAAGTGCTTTTCGCAACTTGCGAGTTCGTGAGTTGTAGACCCTCGACTCCTCTTTCTCCAAACACCGATACTCGAGATGTGATATGGGTATGGCTCCTCCTTGTTAGTGCCTTATACACATAACCACCGGCTAGGCTAAGTGCTAGCACTACTCGCAACTCATGACTTCATGATTTGGAATGTTGAGCCCTCGTGCTCCTCCTTTGCAAACCCCCGATACGTGATAAGTCAAAAATGGGTTGACTCCTTCCCAGGCGATGTGTGTCCACCACCTGTCACCCGCTTCCACTTTTCTCTAGGCGCTCTATGTTTGCGCCACCTGTCAACCACGCGATCCCCACCTAACAGATGTGACACGTGTTCACATGAGCCCTTGGCGCTCGACACTTCATGACTTCTACAGTAAAAAAGAAATCCTTTCAACCCCGAACCCCCGATACGCGATACCACGCAGAGGTTCTGATCCAATAGTTCTCCCGTGGCTTGGATCCAACGGTCTAGATCTCCTTCCCTGCTCCTCATGACTCGGGACTTCGCAAAACCAAGAATTTGGTCTGCCTCCAAACTCACAAACCCCGAATTCGCGAAACGGACCAATGGTCCAGATCTATATGAGATCGATGTTCAATCCTACGGTTCTCGCGATTTTGAGAGTTCTCCACATAGAATTCTGACCGTCCATTCTACTCTTATGTGTATCTTCCCAGGGATTAAACCCCTCGCACCTTCTTCCTGATCTGACGACTATTGGTCCTTGGTGCTAGATCTGATGACCCAGATCTCTTTCTCTTCCTTGTGCTCTTTCCTGCGTGCGTCTGGACGTAGAATTCAATGACCCAGATCTCGCCTCTCTAGCTGATCTAACGGAAGTTGTGCTCTACCTTGAGCATGCCCCTCTTCCCTTCCCTTGGAATATTTCTTGCTCCAAAAGGCCTCAACCTTTGTCTTTTCTATGAAGCCTGTAACCTTGGCTCCCGCCTGTATTCTAAGAGGCGTTCCTCCTCCTGAGCTTTATTTCTCTGAACCTCCAAGGTTCCTTCGAACTCTGCAACCTCTTGCAGAACCTTTGCATGAAATGGTGCTATCTCTTCTGAGCTTATCTGTGGCTCTGACCTCAAAGTGTCTCTGTCCCTTTCTCTCCTTGAAGGGATGTAAGTACCCTCTAGAAACTTCCTTCTCAAGCACGGTTTGTTGAGCCTGCAGGGTGTTCAGTAACCCTGTGAGTGTCTTTCTGTGACACTTCTCTTATCTCAAGAACTCGAAAAAGAGAGTTCTTCTCGATGCACTCCTTGCACTCGCTCGATGCCCTCCTGGTAGAGCTTCTACAGAATCTTCAGTGACTCTGTCTTCTCACTGAACTCGACGTAGAGTTCCTTCTGTGCACCCTGTGCATCCACTCAATGCCCTCTTGGCAGAGTCTCACAAAATTCCTAGAAATTTTGTCTTCCCTGTGCCCTCCTCTTCATATTTCTTCCTTCAAGGTGTTCAACAACCTTGAGGCCTCCTCGTTGAGTCAATGACTTCCTTTGGTGCGCCCTCCTGGCAGATCTTTGTCCAAATTCCACAGAATTCAGAAGTGCACTCTATGCATTGGATTACAGAACCCGTAGTGTTTTGTCATGCAAACTCTTGCATGAAGCCACAAAGAACCAGACCTGAAATCAAAGAACCCAACAGATAACAATTTCTATCTGTAACCTGCAAATGTGTACAAACATACACCTACAACATATCATAAACACATAAAGACATTCATCAACAAACACAGAATAACATGCAGGAAAAAATGCTCTGATTGTATTAATATGAAATGCCTCTTTACAATGTGAGCTCGGATTGTAACAAAGTCACGGCTTCCTCTCCTCTCTAACCTATTCTCTGTTCTACTCTTCCCACTCTCTACCGACAAACTCCTATAGATACAAAGGATCTTTTTACAAAAGGGGGCTCCTCGAGCTCTTCCCTCCATCTCACCAACTCTCATTAATTTACATTCAATTACATTGAATGGCTGTCTAGTCCGAATCAGATCTAGATCTTAGCCTTACAACCATTTAAGGCAACCTTTATCTAAATCCTGCGCACATGCATGGCTTCTAGCTCAACTAGCCTTACAACATTTAATACAATTTTTCAAAATTTGAAAAATGAAACGAGAAGGCTGCGCCTCTCTCCTCCATTGAATGCATGCTTGATGTGATGGCTAGCTGGCGCTTGATGATGTTGGAGCGATGCTCCTACATCATACTCCTCAGTTGAAAAAATCATGAGGTCCTGCTCATGAGCTTCCCAACACTGTTGTTGAAATCCACCTAGATGCCAAACAGTTCTCTGGAGCTGTCCATTTGCTCCACTACTTCGTTGTTGCTGCTGCATCTTCCCTGCTACTATGGAAGGTCTCCTCCTGCTCAACTTCTCTTCACTGGCAGTTTCTGCTGCTAACCTTGACATCAACCTTCTAATATCCTCAATCTGCTCGTCCAGCTGATCTAGTGGCTGGCTCTCTTTATGCAGTATCCTCGACTGCACTTCTTCGTCCTTATCAGTGGGTAGATAAACTAGATCCCCCATGTTATTTTATTCCTCTGTGGCCTCAGCTTGCCACTCGGCTGCAAAATTCAGTTCTGCAGTCTTATCACTGAATCTCTTCTCAGCTTCCTCTTCTGACAGCTTGACTGTCAGCTCTCTTGTTAGCGCATATCCAGCTTCCTCCAGTTGCTTCCCAGAAAGGAATTTTGTTTCATCTCCTACTGCATGCCTCGACACTACAGTCATCATCTGTTCAGCTCCCTGGCTGAAATTTCTAAGTGATTCCTTGGAATGCTCCTCTACTAACATTTGCATAACTGTCTGCTCATGGAAATCATCTACCGGTTCTAGGTTGTTCAACCAATCCTCCAACATTTCTAGCTCCATATCCCATGGAGTGAGCATCTTATCTGCATGCTCTTATTCTGCTACAGCTTCCAGTGCTGTAGTTATCCACTGTTCAGCCTCTTGACTGAAAATTTCGAGCATTTCTGCTGAATGCTCTTCTTCCTCAGCTGGGTCAGGTTCTAATGTCTGTCCCATTTCTTCTTCTTCTTGGGTAGCTTCTGACATCCACTCCTTCGTCATGAAAGTCACTGCTAGCTGTCTTTCTACTATTGCTGCATTGGAAACACACACGCTGGCCTCAACTGGGCTATATGGTAGGAATACCTTTATCCCTCCAATCATCAGAATGCTCTTATGATCTTCTTTCTCTATCAGATGTCCTTGTTGATATGAACTCACCTCTGAGCTCATCTTTTCTGTCAGCTCCTCTCGCTGATCCAAACTCATCCCTGAGTTCATGAGACTTTCAAACAGTCTCATCTTCTCTCCCTTGCCCACCTGGAAATATGGGATTTCCTCTCTGCCCTCCTGGCAGTCTATGAGATCAATCGATCCCATCTCCATCAACACTCCTTGCTGACATGAACTCACTTCTGAGCTCTCGAGACTTTCAAACAGTCTCATCTCCTTCTCCCTGCCCACTTGGTAGATTGGGAATTTTCTGTTGCCCACTTGGCAGTCTATGAGATCCTCCAACGATCTCATCTCATTCTCAACGTCACTGAGATTTCTCCTAGTCTCTGGTTAACAAGTGTGAACCACTCCTTCTCTATCACTAAGGCTTCTAATACGCCTCAACCATTCCTTCAGCAGCCTCCGTTACCTTCGGGCCAATAAATGCTGAACTGGCCACTTTACTTTCCTCCTCAGAGGCCATTCATACACCCAATGTGTCTTTGCGTTCTGCTGCACCCGCAGTGCAAGCTCTTCCATACTCGCCCTTATCTCAGTGAGCTCTTCATCCATTCATATTTTCTTTGCTGCTGGTGGTTCTTCTTTCCACCGTGTCCATGGCCTTCAGTAGCCATATTCCTATTCCTGTCTGCCCTCCTGGAAAACTTGTTGCTGTCACTCTGCAACTGTGAGTGCTTCCAGCCTTTCCTACAGTCCTCCCGACTGTCTAATGACTTCTGCACACCTTGCAACAATCATCACAGAGTTTCAACACTCTATCTTCCTTTTCCTCTGTCTCCCTCTGCCTGCAATATATAGACAAAATCAAGCTCTGATACCATTATGACGTAGACCCCCGACCCTCTGTTCGAGATCCGCACAGGATCGTTCTAAATTCTCCTGGAGCCGAAGCATCTCCCTCGAATCACTATTGGAATCTCATGAATTCGATCCACAAGTACTTCGTGCAAACCCGCCCTATGCAACTTAACACCAGGTGCAAGCCTTACGTCTCCATGCGACCACAACTGAGCCTTAGTGCAAGCGCTTTTCGCAACTCGCGAGTTCATGAGTCGTAGACCCTCGACTCCTCTTTCTCCAGATGCCGATACCCAAGATGTGATACGGGTATGGCTCCTCCTTGTTAGCGTCTTCCACACATAACCACCAGCTAGGCTAAGTGCTAGCACTACTCGCAACTCGTGACTTCGCAAGTTGGAGTGTTTAGCCCTCGTGCTCCTCCTTTGCAAACCCCCGATACACGATAAGTCAACAATGGGTTGACTCCTTCCCAGGTGACGTGTGTCCACCACCTGTCACCCGCTTCCACTTTTCTCTGGGCACCCTGTGTTTGCACCACTTGTCAACCATGCGGTCCCCACCTAACGGATGTGACACGTGTTCGCACGAGCCCTCGACGCTCGGCACTTCGCGACTTCTGCAGTCGAAAAGAAATCCTTTCAACACTGAACCCCCGATACACGATACCACGCGGAGGTTCTGATCCAACGGTTCTCCCGTGGCTTGGATCCAACGGTATGGATCTCCTTCCCTTCTCCTCGCGACTCGAGACTTCATGAAACCAAGAATTTTGTCTGCCTCCAAACTCACGAACCCCGAATTCGTGAAATGGATCGACGGTCTAGATCTATCTTAGATCGATGTTCAATCCTATGGTTCTCGCGATTTCGTGAGTTCTCCACAGAGAATTCTGACCATCCATTCTACCCTTATGCGCAGATTCCCAGGGATTAAACCCATCGCACCTTCTTCCAGATCCGATGGCTATCGGTCCTTGGTGCTAGATCTGACGACCTAGTTCTCTTTCTCTTTCTCGTGCGCTTTCCTACGTGCATCTAGACATAGACTTCAACGACCCAGATCTCACCTCTCCAGCTGATCTAACGACAGTTGTGCTCTACCTTGAGCATGCCCTTCTTCCCTTCCCTTGGAAGATTTCTTGCTCCAAAAGGCCTCGGCCTTTGTCTTTGCTACGAAACCTGTAACCTTGGCTCCCGCCTGTATTCTAAGAGGCGTTCCTCCTCCTGAGCTTTATTTCTTTGAACCTCCAAGGTTCCTTCGAACTCTGCAACCTTTTGCAGAACCTTTTCATGAAATGGTGCTATCTCTTCTAATCTTATCTGTGGCTCTGACCTCAAATTGTCTCTGTCCCTTTCTCTCCTTGAAGGGATGTAAGTGCCCTCTGACAACTTCCTACTCAAGCATGCTTTGTTGAGCCTATAGGGTGTTCAGTAACCCTGTGAGTGTCTTTCTATGACACTTCTCTTATCTCAGAACTTGAAAAAGAGAGTTCTTCTCGGTGCACTCCTTCCACTCACTCGATGCCGTCCTGATAGAGATTCTACAAAATATTCAATGAATCTATCTTCTCACTGAACTCGACATAGAGTTCCTTCTGTGCACCCTGTGCATCCACTCAATTCCCTCTTGGCAGAGTCTCACAGAATTCCCAGAAATTTTGTCTTCCCTGTGCCCTCCTCTGCATAGTTCTTCCTTCAAGGTGTTCGACAACCTTGAGGCCTCCTCCTTGAGTCAATGACTTCCTCTGGTGCACCCTTCTAGAACGTCTTTGTCTAAATTCCACAGAATTCAGAAGTGCACTCTATGCACTGGCTTATAGAACCCGTAGTGTTCTGTCATGCAACCTCTTGCATGAAGCCACAAAGAACCAGACCTGGAATCAAAGAACCCAACATATAACAATTTTTGTCTGTAACCTGCAAATGCGTACAAACATACATCTACAACATATCATAAACGCATAAAGACATTCATCAACAAACACAGAATAACATGCAGGAAAAACTGCTCTGATTGTATTAATATGAAATGCCTCTTTACAATGTGAGCTCAGACTGTAACAAAGTCACGGCTTCCTCTCCTCTCTAACCTATTCTCTGTTCTACTCTTCCCACTCTCTACCGACTAACTCCTATAGATACAAAGGATCTTTTTACAAAAGGGGGCTCCTTGAGCTCTTCCCTCCATCTCACCAACTCTCATTAATTTACATTCAATTACATTGAATGGATGTCTAGTCCGAATCAGATCTAGATCCCAACCTTACAACCATTTAAGGAAACCTTTATCTAAAGCCTACGCACATGCATGGCTTCTGGCTCTACCAGCCTTACAACATTTAATACAATTTTTCAAAATTTGAAAAACAAAATGAGAAGGCTGCGCCTCTCTTCTCCATTGAATGCACACTTGATGTGCTGGCTAGCTAGCGCTTGATGACGTTGGAGCGATGCTCCTGCATCAGAATGCCTAGTTTGTACATTTTCCCTCTCCTGGACAAACTCTGTTGTAGTGCCTGAAGGATCAACCCCTCCCCCAACATCACCTAAAGGTTTGTCCTAGTAGGATAATGCTATAAATGTGTTGTGTTGCACCAGGCTATGGGTCAATGTGGATATTGTTTTTTGGGTCGCTGATGCTTTCTGTTATGGGAGGATTCTAGGCTAAAGGGTTAGGCCTCTGCCTAGGATGACAAGAACTTAGCAATCAATCATGCCTATCATTTTCTCTATCCTGGGTAGACTCACGACCCATCCCCTAGAATTCACCAATTTCAAAGTAGTTGATATGGTGATGTTAAATCAAATCTACCCATAATTTTCTAAGGAAATACAAAGGCACCTCCCTATTATTGCAGAGAGGTTTTTCAAATACCACAAACCACCTATACATCCAATTGTCTAAAAATGGTTGGAAGGTGTGCCAATCCATACAAATTCGTCTATTTTTTATTGGTGGTTGTAATCTGCTTCTCGGGTCAATAAACAATGTCATCTTGTCTTACTTTGAAATGTTAAGGTCTCTAACTTGGTTTTTATCTAGACTTGTTTTATAATATTCATACATTATGGCCCTGTAATAAGAAATGTGACTTAATTGGCCTTGGGTATTTGCAATGGAAGATACATCATACAATGGTGTCTAGGGAAGTGGCTAGTGACAACGATGAGGTCTCTCTAGTATTTCATAAGTCTTGTATAAGGGTTCTAAGAGACCTCAACCCTGCATCTATTTCCATGTTTATGTTTTCCGGTTGTGGGTTGGGGTTTGGTGTGTCTTCCTGCGGTGATGTTAGTTTGGGTTATGACTCCATATTAATTGAGTGTGCTACAATTTAATAAGGGAAAATTAAATTTTAATTTTGGCAGTGATTTGTCAATCTCTCCTCAATTTGTTCTCCCAAATTTACTCAATATCTCTTAAAACATGCGACACACTCTATTGGTGAAATGGATCGGCCTTGGGTAATTAAAAAAAAAATTGCAGGCTAGTGGATTGCATGTGCATTCCTAATGAATCAAAATTATCATTGACTTGGCAACCTACGTGATAGTTCGAGGAATGTCGAAGCTGACATATCAGGAATGCATGCGTGTTCTTTCTTGAGTGCATTTATGAGCACCCCATTGCCACTTTTTTAACCATCATCTTCGTGAGTGCCCTAGACCATGATTGATTGAATAATTGATTTTGATTTACTAAAGTTGTATTTGGGTTAATGGTTGCCTATAAGTTGACTCTGGATCATTGTAGTTGATTATGGTGTCATATACATGAATTGACTTTGGTCACTTTTAACACTATCATTTAACACTCTTAAGACACTTTTCATAATCAACACTACTTTTAATAGGCTCTTTTCATAATTAAGTTAACATTGTGGAAATATTTCATAAAAGCCCTTGAATGGAGTTATAATCTTAAGAAAATTGAATGCTTCTTAAAAGAATTGAAAGTGAAGATTATTTTATTCTCTTATATGCATTTTTACAATGTGTTGCACGGAACCTACTCATAAGATATTATCAATTAAATAAAATTAAGTAGAAATAAAATTACTTATAAGCAATGCAGGTTACATTCATTAATCTTTAATCTATTATTAATATAATAGATTAATGAGCGTTGGATTGTTGCATAGTGATTTAGGGTTGGATGCTCAATAATGTAATTTTCATTTTCTTGGAAGTGAACATGATATTGATTCTTTGATAATGTAAATTTCATTTTCCATAAAATGAAATTCATCATAAAACAACGTTTTGGCCATACATAATGGAGAGAGAAACTCATATAATATATAACTACCCACCTTTAATTAATTTATTGATGAAAGTACGACATTGCCAAATGCCTACTCGTCTTCCTAAATTAAATTAAAACACAAACACTAAAAATACATCAACTCAACTCTAACCAATGACAATTTTGCCACTTCAAAACAAAGAAATAATAATGATAACTTCAATTCAATAAATCAGTCTCACGGAAGATATTGTGGGACAAATTGTTCTCATAACCATGACCATGAACATGCATCTTTAGAGAAAACATGCTTTTAATTTTGAAGTATTTAGCGTTAAAAATTTAGGATCCTAGTACTCAATAAAAAAACACATTGTTATGGGAAAAATGCTCACAGAGATCTCACTGAACAGATTAGTAAGATCTCTTTAAGATCAACCTAGTTATTCTAGACAAGAGGGCGTAGACTTCCTATGGATTCTCTAGAAACAAACAATAGGATCACATACAAATATTTGAGTGAATGGATTACCTTTTCCCGAAGGTTTTCCTTAGTGTATCTTGGTTGTTGCAGTCTTGAAGTTCCAGCTCTAGCCTCTAGAACCTGCTTCTTGCACACCAAAGACAATACAAAACCATTCTACTTGCTTCCCAATGTTAGAAACCTAGATCTAGCTTGAATCTAACATGATCTATAATCTACAAGATCATATATGAACATTTATACATCAATTACAAACATTCAAGGGGGAAACCAAATGATCTATTGATTAAAAACAAGAAATTACATCAAGAATACATACCTCAAGTGTTGATGCAAGATTCTTCAATCTCCTTGCTCCTTGCCTCTCCTTGTAGCTCTTTGGTCATGCTAGGCTTCAATGAATTCTGGCTACAATGGATTAATACCTCTGCAATTTGGGAGCATAACCTTGTTATTCAATTCTCCCGCTCTTGTCCAAGGCTTTCCTTTATTATATATCTCTTGGAGGAGGCTTAGGAGAGGCTTCTAGATCTTCTATAGGCCACTAGAAACTCGAATGATGTGCGTTCCTAGTCTATTGAAACTAAGATCCAACTCATCTCTTTTCCCTCATGTCGTAACTCTCGTTTTCTAGAAGTTTGACAATGCCTTACTTGTTGAACCACTATTGCCTAGCGAGGCCTTGCTTGTTTCATGCTAGGTGTCATGCGAGGCCCTCCAAAAATGCTCTAGAAAGGGTCAAACATCAGGAAAAAGTTGCATTAAGGCTTTTATCCACTAATGGCTTCCTCTCTGACTTGTAGGGTGGATATTAATGCTATAACACACATGTATATGTTACATTGTGAATAATCATTAAATTAAATTAAAATACACAATCCAATATGAGGGAGATGTGTAATTGTTGCGCAACATGTAGCTGACACGTGACATACAAAAATATTAATAACAAAAAATATTTCAATTTCATCGAGAAATAAAATATTTCAATATCAACATTATATATGTTGATGATTGTTAACATGCTTATCTTTCATTCACTCACTCTCACACACATATAGTGCATTAATTTGAGTGATAATACACTTCAAAATGAACAAGTTGCATTTATTTAAATAACTATTTAGTGAATATATCAATAATATTATGCCAAAGGTGGGACTGAATTACATGATATCAAACAAAATAGATTAAATAGAAACAAGGGTTGCATGGCAACGCAGTCCCTACCGAGTTAGTTGGGAAATACATGTTGAACAATGAAACTTAATATAACTAAATGCACAAGTAATGAATATTTTTTGTCAAAAGATAATAATTGAGGGTTGTTTGTTATTCAAAATGTATAATGAACCGTAAGTTGAATGGAACTATAATATTCATAGATATAATAAATATATTATAAATATAATAATAAATAATATATTAGATAATAAATATAATAATGCATAATAATAAATACATAGTACAACTTTTTATATTTAAATGTGTTGATTGGTGAAATTCATTGATTATGTAATTAATTCTACATATTGAAAGACGTGAAGGGAGCAATAACACTTCAATTCTATCAACCAATTAGAAATGAGAAACACAAATATTTTTATTATATCCAAAAATATATATTTATTTTCCTATGTTAAACATTACATTGCATACACAAATTTATGGTAAAAGGCAAATTAATGTCACATGAATATCAAATCAAAAGAAAATTCATTGCTATAGTCCCATGGCAGGGACTAATAAGGGAAATATGATGTTGAAACACTCAATAAAAGGGAAATAAAATGAATGTGATTAGGATATGAATATAATAAACATACATTGTTAGACATAAATATATGATGATCACATATTGCCAAAGGAAATTATATAATGAAATATATTATCAAATTCATCTTTAATTTTCTAAGCAATTGCATGATAGTACAACCAACAAAGCTCCATCTTAAGTCCTCACCCTCTAAATGCAAAAGTTTTCTCATTTTTTTTCAATCTAAAAAAGGTTTTCACCACAACGAATTTGATCCCTATCGACACATGATATATCCCGAGTTAAGATGAAGCTATATTGGTATTGTTTAAAAACAAAAGAAATAGTAGTGATATTTTCAATTCAATTAAATTAGTCTTACTCAAAATAATGTGGTACAAATTGTTCTCAGAGCCTTGAATAGGAATAGGCATTTTTAGACAAAACAAACTCTTAATTTTGAAGTATTTGGCATTCAAACTTTAAAACCCTAGTAATCATCCAATAAACTACACATACATATGTTGCCTTGGGAATCAACCTTATGGATCGAGTGTCCAACCCATACGGTGTTGTATTTGAGAATAAAGCTCATGAACGACATAGTAGGATTTTACCAAAGTGAACTTGATAGTGTCAAGAATAAAGTGAATAATGGTGCCACAGATACCATTGCTCCACCACAAAACTTTCAAACTTTCCAATGAATTTCCACACATTGTTGTAATACCTATGAAGTCATTCTATGGTAATCTTGTTTTTCCTTTTCACTCAACCAACAACATAGTTTGATTCATTCCATGCAATAAAAGGCCATTTGCTTGGATGCCAACATAAGTGGAAATGATAAAGAGTGATCTAGGTGGATATTAGTGGCCACCCACCTTTTCCAACTGGCTCAAAACAATTTTCTGGCAATTTTGGTAATTTACTATTTTTAGCAGTTTTCACTTCCGGAGCCGTTTTGAGGCCCTAAATGATGTTTTTTTAGGGAAAACAGGTTTGCAATATGTAAGTTTCTTCTATATTGCACCTAAAATGAATCTCCTCGACGATACCTTTCCAATGGGTTACCATACTCCTAAAACAGAGATCGCATGCAAAAGTTATGACCCTAGGAAGTTGATGTACTAACTTACCCAACCGGGGCCCACATGACTTTGGGCGCTTCATCTCCTAGGGTTAGGTTTTTGGATGTATAGGGTTTTTGGAATTACTGATGTGCCTCTTCCATTCACAAATGTGGGTAAAAGGCACCTCGCTGCACTTCATCGTTGATAGCGGTAGCCAGAAGAACCTCATCTCAGCAGAGTTCATCAAGCGACTGACCTTGCTGAAAACGCCGCACCCACAACCCTACACCATTGGATGGCTTCGCCAAGAAAGAGATCTCCGTGCCATCCAACAGTGTCAATTGTCGTACAACATCAAGCCCTTCAAAGGCAAGGTATTGTGTGATGTTTCTCCTCTTTAAGTTTGTGATATTCTTTTAGGCCAACCTTATTTATGGAAACATCATGTTGTATATGAGTCTAGGCCTTGTAGTGTTATTATTACTTTGAATAGGAAATTGTACAGGATACCCGAGGCAATCCCACCTAGTTATATTTTCTTGATCTCTGCTAAGCAATGTAGGGAGGTCATCTCTCATACAGGGAAGTTTGTCTTCTTTGTGATTCACTCTCATAATAAGCGAAAGATCACAGCCACATCCAGGGTCTCTACGACCGACTTCTCCACACAACAGAAGCAAGTAGATAAGGTCATGGAAGAATACTTAGATATCTTCTCCTCACCTACCGGGGTACCTCTACATTTCCAGGTCAAGCACCCCATTGATCTGACCCTTGTCGCACCGTTTTCCAATGGTCCAGTCTATCACCGCTCTCTATTAGAGAATAAGGAGATCAAGCGAAAGATCCAAGAACTGTTCCATAAGGGGCACATCCATCCCATCTCATCACCTTGCGGGAGCCCAATAGTGATGGTATAGAAGAAAGATGGAACATGGCGACTCTGCATTGATTACTGGGCTCTAAATAAAATCACTATCAGAAACCGGTACCTGATTCCCCAAATCGATGACCTCCTTGATCAACTCACGGGGGCCAAATACTTCAGTAAGATTGATCTGAAGTCTATCTACCACCAGGTCCCGATAGAAGAGACAGATGTATGGAAGACCGCCTTCAAGTAAAAGGAAGGCCTTTTTGAATGGTTGGTCATGCCCTTTGGTTTGACAAATGCTCTAGCCACTTTCATGAGGATGATGGACGATATCCTACGACCATTCACCAATAATTTTGTAGTGGTGTATCTAGATGACATTCTCATTTACAACAAGACTTGGGCCGAACACTTGCAGCATATTCAACAGGTTCTGCACACCCTACGACAGCACAAGCTATACACCAACTTGGAAAAATGATCCTTCGGCATGGATAGGGTCCATTACCTGGCTACATCGTTGATCAACATGGCGTACATGTGGATCCAGCCAAGATCCAAGTCATTCGTGACTGGACAACCCCAACCACACTCAATGAGCTTCGGAGCTTCTTGGGCCTTGTCAATTTCTACCGCAGTTTCGTGTTGGGATTCTCCCATATTGAATGGGCCCTCAGCCAAATAACCAGGGGTGGTGGTAAGGCGAAATTTGCGTAGGGACAATCCCAACAACAAGTGTTCGAATTTTTGAAGCAGCGCTTGTGCTCATCCCCAGTACTTTCACTACTAGACCTGCAACAACCCTTTGAGATCAAGACAGATGCTTCAGACTATGCCGTGGGAACCATTCTCACTCAGTAGGGCCACCCTGTGGCCTATCATAGTGAGACACTATCAGATGTTGTCCATAAGTACCCTACTTATGACAAAGAAATGTACTCCATTGTGCAAGCTTGCCGCTAGTGGAGACATTACATTCTCGGGAAGGAGACATTAATCCACATTGATCATAAGCCACTGCAGTTCACGCAGACACAAGAAAAATTGTAGAATGACCTCCATCAAAAGTGGTCCACATACTTGCAGCAATTCCACCTCAACATCAAGTATAAAATAGGAAGCACCAATCACGTCATTGATTGCCTCAACAGACTGCCAGTCATGACACTCACCATGGTGCTAGACTCTTGCGACTATGAGATCTCTGGATGGCCCCAACCCTATGAGACAGACCTGGACTTCGCCACCACCTACCAAATGTTGGGTGCAAACGTAGTTGTCGATAATTTTCCATCTTTAGAATGGGTTTTTTTGTCGTCTGGTCCATATCTGTATTCCATCAAGCAAGCGAGTGAAGCTGATCTGGGAATCCCACTACAGTCAGGTGGCAGGATACTTCAACATCTAAAATACAGTGGCGATGCTACAGAAACATTTCTACTAGCTGAAACTTCGATAGGAGGTCAACAAGTGTATTAGGTCTTGCACTACCTATGCTATTGCCAAAACGACCACTAAGAAACAGGGCATGTACACCCCTCTTCCTACTCCTGACAGGCCATGGGAATCCATATCAATGGGCTACATGTTGGGCCTCCCATCCACCAAGCGGGGAAATGACTATGTTTTTGTGGTGGTTGTTCGCTTTTCTAAGATGGTGATTTTGGTTGCCTGCAAGAAGAGCATCACAACAGAGGCCACTACCAAGCTCTTATTTGAAAAAGTCTGGGTACATTTTGGAATCCCACAAACCATTATCTCATATCGGGAAAGATGATTTATCAACACATTCTAGTCGAGCCTCTGGTCACTGTTGGACACCAAGCTCACCAAATCCACGACCTTCCACCCCCAGGCATTTGTCCAAATAGAGGTCGTAAATCGAATGATTGTGCATATCCTTCACATGTATAATTAAAAGCATCCTCGCACATGGGATGAGAGCTTTCCCTATGTCCAGCATAGCTACAACCAAGCCCTGCATAGCTCAATTGGGCACAACCCCTTTCAGGTGGGGTTAAGATTCCAACCATTGGGTCCCATAGATGTTTCACTTCCCCTTGTGGTCACCTCGACTGACTCATCTTCTACCCCAAATGAAGCTGACAAAGCCACCCGATTCATTGATCGGATCCAACACATCCGCTAACAGGTTCAAAATATCCTACAGAAGTTCAATGACAAGTATAAACAACTCCATGATCAACATTGGGTGCCCCATAAGTTTTAGGTGGGCGACAAAGTTTGTTTGCACTTGTAGAAAGAACGCCTTATAGGACCCCATAGAAAGCTTCACCCACTCTGTTATGGGTCCTACACCATCACCGAGGCCATGGGGGATAATTCTTTTGAGCTCAACATTCCTCCTTTCCTTGGCTTGCACCCAGTGTTCAACGTGGATCTCCTTCGCCCTTATTTCCCACCATTATTGGACACCTCAGAAGTAGCAGAATAACTGACACCAACAGAGCTCAACCCTGACTACATAGAACATGAATCCAATGATCAGATTGTGGACACACATATCAAGGGCACTTGACAACAAAGGATCCAACTTTATCGAGTCGTCAAAGCAAGGCAACTCCTGCACCAAGGCAAGTGGCTCACCCGGGGCCAAATTCAACAGAAATTTCCTCATCTGATGAGGGACCTCAATGCATTGGAGAAAATTTCTTCCTAAGGAGGGAGGATTGATCCAGGTGGATATCAGTGGCCACCCACCTTTTCCAACTGGCTCAAAACAATTTTCTGGCAATTTTGGTAATTTACTATTTTTAGTAGTTTTCATTTCCGAAGCAGTTTTGAGGCCCTAAATGATGTTTTTTGGGAAAACAGGTTTTCAATTAGTAAGTTCCTTCAATATTTCACCTAAAATGAATCTCCTCGACGATACCTTTGCAACGGGCTATCATACGCCTAAAACAGAGATTGCATGCAAAAGTTACGACCCCGGGAAGTTGATGTACTAACTTACCCAAACGAGGCCCACATGACTTTTGGCGCTTCATCTCCTAGGGTTAGGCTTTTGGATGTTGGCATTCCTGCTTATTGTAAAAATGCCTTTAGAGCCTCATTGTAATCATCTTCTTGTGAATGATCACAACCGTCACATCTCTTCTCAAAGATAAGCCGCCACCATTCCAGCAAACTTGTTTCCGTTGCATTTTACAGTTTCAACTTATTTCATTATTGAATAGAAAACCAGTTTTACTGTATCTCTGTTATTTTGTGTTAAGCACCTATTAATAATCTATAGTCATTTCTTTCTGCTCATAAAATACGGATCAAAGAGGGAGAAGAATATTTACCTATTTCTAGACGACGTCATTGTCTCTGAATGATTTAATTATGATGATACCCCAGTCAAGAGCATGTTGAAGTTTGTTTCATTATTGGTAAATTTGTAGCCCATAAAATAAGAGAATCTCTCAATCACTTGGACACTACTGTTTCTGAGTAGGTTCTCTTGAGAAGATGCAAGACGATCAATCCAATGCGAGTGGGAAAACAAGTTCATAGGACCTCGAATCTCTTCAACCTGCAATAAAGTACCAAAACCAATGCATAATGCAAGTGTCTTTGTTGGGTTGTGACAACACATCTTGCAATTACATTTGTTTGGGAGGAGGTTTCTCAAGTGTTTGTATTTCTATATGCTTGTAAATGCTTGAGAATATTTTGTTTAAATGCCGAAGCATGTGAGGGGATTCTTGAGACTTGTATTCATTTCTCCATTACTTCGATGAGAAATAAAGATATTGTTTTCCCCCATTTTTGTTCGTCTCTATTGTGTGTGATGTTTTATATTTATCTATTTTTTTCTATGTTCATGAATTATGTTTGCAGGTCTGAGGTCCAACAAGTGGTATCAAAGTTGATGTCAGGCGAATGCCTGAAGTCCAACAAGTGGCATCAGAAATAGGGTTGAGTGAAGGTCTGTGAGAGATGAGGGAATCTTTTCATTCACACGCAGAGAAGGAGTGTTTGTTGCAAGGGATCCCAGTATTTGGAACTCTGTCTATGAGGAGGAAAAACCATATCGGTTTGAAAGGCTATTGGACGCTAAGGAGAAAGATCAGTGAAGTGTTGAATTTGGAATCCATGGTAGTGGTTAGAGAAAGGTTTCCTCGTGGGTATATTTATTATGTATGCCAAGTTTTATAGTTTGGAGGATGCAATCGAAGTGTTTGATATAATGCCTCAACATGATGATCATGGATCATTATGATGAGTTGTCGAAGGAGGCAGATTTAGATCTGGCGGTGATGGTGGCAAGTCAAGGATGGAATTAAAGTGTTGATAGGATTATTCAGATTTGAAACAATGGTGGAAGTCTTGAATGAAAATTATGAGGTGGAGTTATGTGAATGGGAATTCGAATGCAAGACATGGTTAAGCATGTGTACCCCATTTTTGAAATGTCACTGGTAAAGTCTAGATGACCTACGTGTTAGGGGAGAGCATGCAGTATTACCGAATACCCTGTCTTTGAGGGAAGGTTGGTTGGTTTTGGTCATGGGGGAAGTTAGGTCAAGAGTCGTGGTTTTGGGCACAAGGTGTTTTGGTAGCCTGTGTTTTTAGATCCCTTGAATTGCATGTAATTAAGCCTTTAAAATAGCTTAGGATACTCAATTGAAATTTTCCTGGAGGTGAGAATGTGAAGGCTCACTTGGCTGGCTTGGACGGATTTGGAAAATGAAGTATATATTTGTTGGTCATGGTGATGGAGCTAAGGGATGCAGATTGTGGGATCCTACTATCCACAAATCATTAGTAGCGGAGATATCAGAAGTTGTTCAGGATTTCAAAGGGAGATTTGTTTCCAAACACGGGGAATCATTGTATGGCCTAAGGTAACGAGACAGTGGTACAAGATGTTTAATTCCTTCATGGTGAGCCAAGTTTCTTAAGAACTGAGTATGATCATTGTGTTTATGGAATATTCATTATCTTGATGTTATGTTGACGATATTCTTGTTGCAATAAAAACATGGTTGAGATCAGTAGGTTAAAGGCTCAGTTGACGAAGATGTTTCAGATGAAGGATCTAGGAGCAACAAAAACAAATATTGGACATAGAAGTACACAGAGACGGGAAAAATGGTAAGTTGTCACTTATGAGGTTCAATATGAACATTTTCAAATCGGTAAAATCCCTTTAACTTTCCATTGTAATATTTCTTCCAGTTTATGTCCTAGTAGTAAAGAAGAAAATGATTATATTTCTCATGTATAATACAATAGGAAGGTTGATGTTTATGATGGGAATGTTCAAATATTTCACATGCAGTTGGTGTTGTCAGTAGACACATGGAAAATCCAGGTAAAAAGTATGGAAATGGGTGCTTTGGTATCTGAGAAGCATAAGTATTACCTACAGTGGTTGTAGTGATTTAATTTGTGGTTATGTTGATTCAGTGGAGGTGGAGTGGTCCTAACTGGAGAAAACTCTGCAGACATTTTCACGCAACTAGTATTGCTAGAGAAGTTGCGGTGGTGTTTGGATTCTCTTGGATTGCAGGAAGGTGATGTTTGATTCGTTGGGAAATGTATCAAGAAATTGTTGTCAAGTTGGAGATTGTTGGGTTGTGACAACACACCTTGTAGTTACATTTGTTTGGGTGGAGGTTTCTCAAGTGTTTGTCTTTTTGTATGCTTAGAAATGCTTGAGAATCTCATGTTTAAAAGAAGAAGCTCGCAAGGAGCTTCTTGAGACTTGTATGCATTTCACCATTATTTGGCTGAGCAATAAAGATATCATTTCCCCCCATTTTTGTTCATCGTTGTTGTGTGTGATGTTTTATATTTCTCTATTTTTGTCTTTGTTCATGAATTTGGCAGGAAGAAAATCCGACAAATAATATAAGAGGTGAGGTGAGGTGAAAGCCCAAATAATCTCTTCATAGTACATGAAAAAAAACTATTACATAAATTATACATAATATATTTAATTGGATATACATATAATGAGATAGAATTTGAGTGGAAGGATAAGACTTCATCCATAACTACTCAAATTAAATTAAATTAATTTTATTTTATAATTTTATAAATATTAAAATAACATTAAATTAAATAAAAAATAATGAGATAGAATTTGAGTGGAAGGATAAGACTTCATCCATAACTACTCAAATTAAATTAAATTAATTTTATTTTATAATTTTATAAATATTAAAATAACATTAAATTAAATAAAAAATAATATATACATTATGGAAGGATAATAGAATAACAGAATAAAATGGAAGGATATTATTTTTTATAAAAAAATAACTATTTGTTTGGTTTAAATTGTTAGTGAGATATTTTTGTCTTGATAAGATATTTTATGGATCTCTTTCGTTTTCTCTTTTTAAAGGAGGAATGCATTTTTACGCCAAAAGGCATACACCTATTGACAATGGGTAGATTTAATAGGGGTTTAGTGCTTAATAAGTTTTCTATGGACATGATTAAATATGGCAGGAATATTCTTAGTAGTCACACAAAATAAATGGCTGTGATTTCAATCATTAACTTCCTAGCTATTATAAAGACATCCGTTTATGTGTTTACTTTTTTACATTTACCTAATCATATTTAAAAATTACTTTGATAGCTAATTGATTGTAACGTAAGTGATTAACAAAAATTAAAATATTAACACCAGATAAACGTTTATTTGTTAATCAATAATAAAATTTAATAAATTCTTTACCAGCCTATACCTTTCGGCGTTCTCCAGCTGCTGTATTAGCAGCTGTGCTAGTATTTATCTCTTTTGTTCTTTTGGAAGAAATATATTTTATTTAAAGATGTTTAAACGTAAATTTAAAAGAGGAATGCAGGTTAATCAAAATCCAGGTTAATCATGGCAATTACGAGGTAATCCAGGTTAATCATGGCAATTACGAGGTTGTGGATAAGTTTTGACTTATTGTCACTTTCTTCTCATCTTCGCGTTGGAAGTACATAGAAGATTTTTGCCATTTCAAATGTGAAGATAAGTAGAAGCACATGATAGAATTTTATTGAAAAAACAGAAGGATTTTGTGTGGATAAAGTTTATCAGTAATTATATTTAACTAGAGGCATTAATTAAATTTTAGTGTAAAATGATTTTGATTATTAATTAGATTTTAGTGTAATATGATTTTGATTACGATGGGAAAAATCTATTTTACATTTAAATTTATTAAGATTAAGATTTTTAATTATTTAATTATATGTTATGTATTAATTCTTTTATATTAAATAATAAAAAAATATAATTTAAGAAATTTGATTATTGATTTTAATTTAAGATGAATTTACATAGATATACAATGTATATCTGTATAATTTTTTTTGTTCTACCAAAAGTTTACCTCACATCTTGCCTAAATTGAATTGTAAAGCACTTCAATACTTTAAATACTTATATTTTGTTCTTACTGAATTGATCATTTTCAAAACATTGAACATAAGTAATCTTTATTATAAAACAAAATATACACATAAACATAGATTGCTTTGAAAACAATGCAACCAATAAGTGAAAGTAAGTTGTATATAAAAAAAATGATCTTGACAAAGAAGGGCATACATCAACAAATAAGTTTATTTTCTCTAGGGACATTAATTTGTTGTATATGTAAAGATATTAGTTAAGTAAAAATGAAATTCAAAATAATAGAATAATGATAAAAAAAAACATACATCAATAAAGAAATTTATCTTTTCTATAGACAAATTCTCTTTTGTTGTTTTTTTATTTTATTTTTTTAAAGAATGTACAAACATAAAATGACATAAAATGAGTATAAACATAAAATCAAAGTTGCCCCTAAAGTTGTGAATAAAACTTTGTTTTTAAAACACAAGAAAGCACTTTAAAGTTTTTTTTACACGTTTCATATACAAATTGAAACTGTTGTAACTTTTTTTTTGTTTGTTAATTTGTGCAGGACCTGCGATTAACCTGTGGCTTGAGAAACCGCGACTCAGGGGCATCTAAGCCGTTAAAATCACCCGGGGATCGCACCCGGCTTGAGCCACACCAACCCTTAACATGGTTGGATTTTTTGTCCCCGCAGGTTTCGAACCGGTGACTTTAACATCACGGAGTGGCTTAACAACACACTCCGTCACTGACTGTCCTACACCTCGGGGACGAAACTGTTGTAACTTATATAGATGATGTAATTGGCAATATTCTAACAACCTCCCACTTCACAATTACATCAACCAAGGTTTAATCCCCACCTTTCCCCTGCATGAAGAAAATTTCCTTCCATCCAAATCCTTAGTTAAAAAATCTATCACATTATCTTGAGTTCTAACCATAAGTATAGTTACCTCATTGGAATCCACCATCTCTCTGATGTAGCACAAAATTTCTCTCTAATATATGCTTTTTCCATGGATGAAATTTGTGATTCTTTCCTAAACCAATTGCACTCTAATTGTCAAAAAAAATAGACATGGGTCCATGTTCAAATCCAATATGTCTACATAAGTGTTGCAACTAAATTGTTTCCTTGGGAGCCTCTGAAGCTACAATGTCTTTTATTTTTGTGTTGGAATGGGAAACCACTTGTTGCCTATTACTCCTCCAACTCATAGCACCTTCAAACATCATCAATATATACACACTAGTGAACTTCTAATTGTCCAAAACACCTACCCAGTCAACATCAACAAACCCATGAATATGAAGCTTCTTGCATTGATCTCCTTGATAGCCACAAAATAGTCATTAGTGCCTGGTACCTAAATATATTCTTGACAACAATCCAATGATCTCTCCATGGATTTTCATGTACCTACTTACAACTCCCACTCCATGTGCAATATTTGGTCTTGTGCACACCATTTCATACATAAGGCTACCAACTCCACTAGTGTATGACACTTTAGCATATCCTCTTCCTCTTGTTTTCTCTTAGGACTCATGTTAGTCAATGATCACACTCCCACTTGAGATGGAGTGCAAGTTAGCTTACAATGATCCATCATAAAGAGTTCAAGTATGTTTTCCACATGCTTTCTTTGGTTGATATGCAATGTCATGTTTTGACAATAATTTTCACTTAAATTCCCAAATAATAGTGCATCTCACTTAAGTCCTTCATGTTGAACTTGTGCATGA
Organism: Picea engelmannii; assembly: GCA_009831015.1. Taxonomy (NCBI): domain Eukaryota; kingdom Viridiplantae; phylum Streptophyta; class Pinopsida; order Pinales; family Pinaceae; genus Picea; species Picea engelmannii. The sequence goes on along the minus strand of ML809943.1, from coordinate 133,927 downwards.
CAATTGGGATTTAATCTTCTTGACTAACCACTTACAAACACTAAATCAAAATAATATCATCAACATATAAGACCAAAATAATGAAGTTAAATTTCCTCATTGATAGTAATCACGATGCTCTACTTCATTTCTTAGGAACCCTTGTCTCGTAACATATTTGTCAAATCATTGGTACATTTGTCTTAGGTTTTTCTTCATGCCATGCAATGATCTCCTCAACATGCACACCACATCTTCTCTCCCTTCCACCACAAAACCTTCTAGTTGCTTCATGATGACTTCTTCTTTGATTTCACCATGAAAGAATGTGGTCTTCACATTTGTTTGCTCCACTTCCAAATCATAAGTAGCTACTGTTGTGGAAATGTTTCCCCTACGGATAGGTGAAACTCCCATTGAATCAAGAAAGAAATGTTTTTTTACTTTCCCCCTAGATCTAATCTATATGTCAACAATCATAATGAGAAGAGAAGGATAGATGAATTACCTCTTTTCTATCGGTTATCCTCACTACTTCAGCCCTTGATCTTGATGTCCAAGCTCTTGGTGCAGCAGAAGTCCTGGGGGGAATAGGTCATCTAGTGAGCGACATGACAAAAAAATAGCCACATACCAATAGAAAGTGGATCTATGTGACATTATATATATCAATGAGATCACCAACATGGTGGCCATACTGGAATCTTCTAAGTACTCAAATAATTTCCACCGCAACCTAGGTGAGGCACATAATAGAGGTGGGTTCTTGAGGAGTTCCCAGGGTCTTCATCCCAGTCCAGAAATGGTAATATTCTATCCATTTGAATAGATGTGTTGACGTTGAACATGGTAGAAACCACTTGATTATCGGTCATTGATGTATATCGTTAACAAGTGTGAGGGAAATCACCAATAATGACAATGATTCCCAAGGTACCTTAGTACATTCCAATGAATGTGAATAAATGAGATGAAGTAGAACATTCATGGAATCATTCAATAAAAGTTCAATGATGTAAACCTATTGTCGAAAGCAAGGAGACCTACCATTGGGGAATGCATGTTCCAAGGTACTAACTGGTTTCTAAGTCTAATTCCTAGATAATGTGTTGAAGTCGACAGGAACATACTCATCGAAGGAGAGCCATGATGTGTCCCCCATCATCGACACAAAACTGACACAGGAAAGATATGTAAGATAATGGATTAAATGAGCACAGACTGACACAAGAATGAAGGTTGGTAATACTTCAGAGTGGTTGATTTGGCCCAAGGCTTGCTGTAAATGAGAATGTCATCCAGATACACCACTACAAAAGTATTGGTGAACGGTCGTAGGAGATCGTCCATCATCCTCATGAAAGTGGCTGGAGAATTTGTCAAATGAAAGGGCATGACCAACCATTCAAAAAGGCCTTCCTTTGACTTGAAAGCAGTTTTCCATACATCTGTCTATTCTATCGGGACCTGGTGGTAGCCAGACTTCAGATCAATCTTACTGAAGTATTTGGCCCCCGTGAGTTGATCAAGGAGGTCGTCAATTCAAGGAATCGGGTACCGGTTTCTACCTATGATTTTATTCAGAGCCTGGTAATCAATGCAGAGTCGCCAGGTTCCATCTTTCTTCTGTACCAGCATGATTGGGCTCCCGCAAGGTGATGAACTGGGATGGATGTGCCCCTTGTGGATCAGTTCTTGGATTTGTCACTTGATCTCCTCATTCTCTAATAGAGAGCAACGATAGACTGGCCCATTCGACAGCGGTGCGTCGTGGGTCAGATCAATGGGGTGCTTGACCTGGCAGTGTAGAGGTACCCTAATATGTGAGGAGAATATATCTGAGTATTCTTTCACGACCTTATCTACTTGCTTCTGCTGTGTGGAGAGGTCGGCCACAGAGACCCTAGATGTGGATTTGATCTTTCGCTTATTTTGAGAGTGAATCACGAAGAACACAAACTTCCCCTTCTGAGAGATGAAATTCCTGCATTTCTTAGCAGAGATCAAGGAAATAGAACTAGGTGGGACTGCGTTAGGTATCCTGTACAATTTCTCGTTCAAAGTAATAATAACATTACGGGGCCTAGACTCATATACAACATGACGTTTCCATAAATAAGGTTGGCCTAAAAGAACATCAAAAACTTCGAGAGGAGCAACATCACACAATACCTCGTCTTTCAAGGGCTTGATGTCGTATGACAGTCGACACTGTTGGCTAACGCGGAGATCGCTTCCTTGGTGGAGCCATCCAATGGTGTAGGGTTGTGGGTGCGGTGTTGTCGGTAGGGATAGATACTTGAAAACCTCTGCTGAGATGAGGTTCTTATGGCTACCGCTATCCATGAGGAAGTGAAGCTGGGTGGCTTTTACCCACATCTATGAATGCAAGAGGCGTTCTCCTTCTTCTAGCTTTTCTGGTTCACCTGGCTGGAGCTTCGTGATAACAATGGTGGCACCGGGTTCTGCATCAATGATCCATCTTCCCCTTTCTGGTTCTGGCTCAGACTCTGAACCCGCATCTGATTCAAAGGCTTTCACTTCGGCCACCAGCGACTGCTTTGAGAGGAAGACAACAATGTTATGCCAAGGGCTCTTATGGAGGTCTCACCACTTCCTCGTATCTTTCTTTATATTTCTAGTGTCCTTCTTTGCTTGCGGCTTGGAATGGTTGTCCTTATACTGTCCATCTTTGCTCTATCCTTTGTTCTGTGGGTTGGGACCGCCCTTTCCTGGCTTTTGTTGTGAGGGGTTCCCAGGCCCAAATTTCCGCGTCTTTTGTTTGAGCTTCTACTCGATTTTGACGACATATCGGTAGGCCGCGCCTAAGGATGAGATGTCCAAAAATTCCATTTCGTTATGGATGTATCTATGTAGAGTGCTACGATACGTAAGCACCAGATGTCACTCCGAATATTTGATACCCAACTTGGTGCGCAAGGTATGAAAGATATTCTTGAAATTTGGCACTGCTTGGTCTATTTCTTGCCACAGTGTGGTCCATTTGGTATACAAGTCGTCATAACTTCCGGCAGGGTAGTATTGTTCCTTAATAGCATTCTTGAAGGAATCCCAGGTGGTCGTGACTGTAAATAGTGAGGGTTCCTCTGCTTCCTTTTTCTCACAGAACGTTTCCCACCAATATTTGACACGGGGAATGACTTTGAGGAGCGCAAAAGAAATATTTTCTCTATTCGAAAAGTTATGGAAAGAAAAATAACCTTCTAGTAGATTCAATCACTTGTATACAACATTTACGTCTATCTGACCTTCAAATGTAGGAATATCGAAGTTTATTTGTACCTTGAATGGGGTGGTGCCTCCGCTCGAAGAAGATGTGTCTTCTGTTGGTAGCTGTCGAAGGATTTGCGCGAAACTATCCATCATCTCATTCCTTTCCTGCATGAGGGGTTCCTTAATCAACAGTTTGAAAGGATCTCCTGTCCCATCATCTTTATTTTCTCCTGCCATGAGAGGTCGCTTGGGTGTGCGAGAGATTTTTTTCTCAAGAGAAGCAAGCTCGAGACCCAACTCTTTGTACTTCGACCTCATTGAGGAAATGCATTAAGACGACAAGGAGAAAACCCCTCTGATACCACTGATTGGGATTTTATTAGCAGAACGAAATCACTACAGATTATTAACAGATGCTTAACACAAAATAACAGAGATACAGTAAAAATAGTTTTGTATTCAATAAGGAAATAAGCTAAAACTGTAAAATGCAGCGAAAACAAGCTTGCTGGAATGATGACGGCTTATCTCTGAGAAGAGATGTGACAGTTGCACTCATTTGCAAGAAGATGATTACAATGAGGCTCTGAAGGAATATTTACAATAAACAGGAATTCAAAAAACCCTAGACATCCAAAAACCTAACCCTAGGAGATGAAGCGCCAAAAGTCACGTGGGTCCAGTTTGGGTAAGTTAGTACATCAACATCCCAGGGTTGTAACTTTTGCATACGATCTCCGTTTTAGGCGTATGATAGCCCGTTGGAAAGGTATCGTCGACGAGACTCGTTTTGGGGGCTCAATAATGCATTGGAATATCATTGATAAGATCTATCCTGAAAAAACTTCATTTAGGTCCTCAAAATGGCCCCGGAAGTTTAAACTGCTAAAAATAGTAAATTGCCAAAATTGTCAGAAAACTGTTTTGAGCTAGTTGGAAGAGGTGGGTGGCCACCGATATCCACCTGGATCAATCCTCCATGCTTAGGAAGAAATGGTATCCATTGCGTTGAGTTCCCCCATCAGATGAGGAAATTTCTGCTGAATTTGGCCACGGGTGAGCCACTTGCCTTGGTTTAGGAGCTGCCCTGCTTTGACGACTCGATAAAGATGTATATTTTGCTGTCGAGTGACCTTGATATGTGTGTCCAAAATCTGATCATTGGATGCCTGTTTTACGTAGTCATGGTTGAGCTCTGTTGGTGTTAGCTTCTCTGTTACGTTTGAGGTTTCCAATAATGGTGGGAAATAAGGGCGAAGGAGATCCACGTTGAACACTGGGTGCAGGCCAAGGAAAGGAGGAATGTTGAGCTCAAAATCATTATCCCCCATGGACTTGGTGATGGTGTACAGCCCATAACAGAGTGGGCAAAGCTTCTTATGGGTTCCTGTAAGGTGTTCTTTCTGTAAGTGCAACCAAAATTTGTCGCCCACCTGAAACTTATGTGGCACCTGATGTTGATCATGGCACTTCTTGTACTTGTCATTGGACTTCTATAGGATATCCTAAACCTATTGGTGGATGTGCTTGATCAGCTCAATGAACCAGGTGGCTTTGTCAGCTTCAGTTGGAGCAGGACATGAGTCGATCGAGGTGACCGCAAGGGAAAGTGCAACATCTATGGGACCCAATGGTTGGAATCCCAACCCCACCTGAAAGGGGTTGTGGTTGGTTGAGCTATGCATGGCTCGGTTGTAGATATGTTTGACATAGGGAAGGCTCTCATCCCATGTGTGAGGGTGCTTTGAATTATACATGCGAAGGATATGCACAATCATTCGATTGACAACCCAAGTTTGGTCATCTGTCTGGGGGTGGAAGGCCGTGGATTTGGTGAGCTTGGTGTCCTACAGTGACAAGAGGCTTGACCAAAATGTTCTGAGAAATTGACTGTCCCGATATGAGACAATGGTTTGTGGGAGTCCAAAATGTACCCAGACTCGTTCAAAGAAGAGCTTGGCAGTGGCCTCTGCTGTGATTTTATTCTTGTAGGAAACCAGAATTACCATCTTAGAAAAGTGATCAAAAACCACAAAAACACAGTCATTTCCCCGCTTGGTGGATGGGAGGCCTGACATGCAGTCCATTGAGATGGATTCCCATGGTCTGTCATGAGTAGGAAGAGGGGTGTATAGGCCCTGTTTCTTAGTGGTTGGTTTGGCAATAACACAGGCAGTGTCGGACCTGATATATTTGTTGACCTCCTATCGAAGTTTCGACTAGTAGAAATGTTTTTGTAGCATTGCCACTGTCTTTTAGATTCCGAAGTGTCATGCCATCCAACTGTAGTGGGATTCCCAAATCATCTTCACTCACTCACTTGATGGAACACATATATGGCCCAGACGACACAACAACCCATCTCGAAGATGGAAATTATCGACAATTGTGTTTGCACCCAACATTTGGTAAGTGGTGGCGAAGTCCGGGTCTGTCTCATAGAGTTGGGGCGGATGTGCCCCTTGTGGAGAAGTTCTTGGATCTATCACTTGATCTCCTCAGTTTATAATAAAGAGTGACGATAGACTGTCCCATTGGGCAGCAGTGCATCGGGGGTCAGATCGATGGGGTGCTTGACCTAGCAATGTAGAGGTACCCTAGTAGGTGAGGAGAAGATATCTGAGTATTCTTCCACGACCTCATCTACTTGCTTCTGCTGTGTGGAGAGGTTGGCCACAGAGATCCTAGATGTGGCTGTGATCTTTCGCTTATTCTGAGAGTGAATCACAAAGAAGACAAACTTCCCCGTCTGAGAGATGACCTTCCTGCATTTCTTAGCGGAGATCAAGGAAATATCACTAGGTGGGACTGCCTCGTGTATCCTGTACAATTTTCTATTCAAAGTAATAATAACACTATGAGGCCTAGACTCATATACAACATGACGTTTCCATAAATAAGGTTGGCCCAAAAGAACATCACAAACTTGAAGAGGAGCAACATCACACAATACCTCGTGTTTGAAGGGCTTGATGTCGTACGACAGTCGACACTGTTGGTTGACGCGGAGATCGCTTCCATGGTGGAGCCATCCAATGGTGTAGGGTTATGGGTGCGGTGTTGTCGGTAGGGCCAGCCGCTTGACAATATCTATTGAGATGAGGTTATTCTGGCTACCACTATCCACGATGAAGTGCAGCGGGGTGCCTTTTACCCACATCTGTGAATGGAAGAGGCATTCTCCTTCTTCTGGCTCGTTTGGTTCACCATGCTGGAGCTTGGTGGTAGCAATGGTGGCACTGGGTTCTACATCAATGATCCGTCTTCCCCTTTTTGGTTCTGGATTAGAGTCTGAACCCGCATCTGATTCAGAGGCTTTCACTTCAGCCACCAATGACTTGTTTGAGCGGCAGTCAACAATGTTATGCCAAGGGCTCTTATGGAAGTCGCACCACTTCCCGGTATATTTCTTTGTCTTTCTGGTGTCCTTCTTTGCTTGCGTCTTGGACTGGTTGTCCTGATACTGTCCATCTTTACTCTGTCCTTTGTTCTGTGGGTTGGGACCACAATTTCCTGGATTTTGTTTTGAGGGGTTCCCAGGCCCAAATTGTCGCGTCTTTTGTTTGAGCGTCTACTCGATTTTGACGACATATCGGTAGTCCACGCCCAAGGATGAGATATCCAAAAATTCCATTTCGGTCTGGATGTAACTATGGAGAGTATCCCAATACTTGAGCACCAAATGTTGCTCTGAATCTTTGATACCCACCTTGGTGTGCAAGGTATGAAAGATATTCGTGAAATCTGGCACTGCTTGGTCTCTTTCTTGCCATAGTGTGGTCCATTTGGAATACAAGTCGTCATAACTTACGACAGGGTAGTATTGTTCCTTAATAACATCCCTGAAGGAATCTCAGGTGGCCTTGACTGTAAATAGTGAGGGTTCCTCTGTTTCCTTTTTCTCATAGAAAGTTTCCCACCAATCTTTGACGTGGGGAATGACTTTGAGGAGCGCAAAAGTAATCTTTTCTCTATTTGAAAAGTTATGGACAGAAAAATACCCTTCTAGTAGATTTAACCACTTGTCTACAGCGTTTGTGTCTATCTGACCTTCAAATATAGGAATATCAAAGTTTATTTGTACCTTGAATGGGATGGCGCCTTCGCTCGAAGAAGATGCGTCACTTGTTGGTAGTCGTTGAAGGATTTACGTGAAACTATCCATCATCTCGTTCCTTTGTTGTGTGAGGGATTCCTCAATCAATAGTTTGAAAGGATCTCCTGTCCCATCATCCTTCTTTTCTCCAGCCATGAGAGGTCACTTGGGTGTGCGAGAGCTTTCTTTCGCAAGAGAAACAAGCTCGAGACCCAACTCTTTGTACTCTGACCTCGTTGGGGACATGCATTAAGACAACAAGGAGGAAACCCCTCTGATACGACTGATACAGATTTTATGAGAAGAATGAAATTACTACAGATTATTAATATATGCTTAAAAAAAAATAACAGAGATATAGTAGACCTGGTTTTCTATTCAATAAGGAAATAAGATGAAACTATAAAATGCAACAAAAACAAGCTTACTGGAATGGTGGCGGCTTATCTCTGAGAAGAGATGTGACGGTTGCTCTCATTCGCAAGAAGATGATTACAATGAGGCTCTGAAGGACTTTTTACAATAAACAGGAATGCCCAAAACCCTAGACATCCATAAACCTAACCCTAGGAGATGAAGTGCCAAAAGTCATGTGGGCCCTGCTTGGGTAAGTTAGTACATCAACTTCCTGGGGTTGTAACTTTTGTATATGATCTTTGTTTTAGGCGTAGGATAGCCTGTTGGAAAGGTATCATCGACGAGATTCATTTTGGGGTCTCAATCATTTGTTTGAATTTCATTGAGAAGCTCGATCTCAAAAAACCTTCATTTAGCCCCTCAAAATGGCCCCAGAAGTTAAAACTGCTAAAAATAGTAAATTGCCAAAATTGTCAGAAAACTGTTTTGAGCCAATTGGAAGAGGTGGGTGGCCATCGATATCCACCTGGATCAATCCTCCCTCCTTAGGAAGCAATGGTCTCCATTATGTGGAGTTCCCCCATCAGATGCAAAAATGCCTACTGAATTTGGCCCTGGGTGAGCCACTTGCCTTGGTGCAAGGGCTGCCCGCTTTGAGGACTCGATAAAGATGGATCCTTTGTTGTCGCATGCCCTTGATTTGTGTGTCTACAATATGATCGTTGGATTCCTGTTGTATGCAGTCACGGTTGAGCTCTGGTTGTGTCAGCTGTTGTGCTACGTCTGAGGTGTCCAATAATGGTGAGAAATAAGGGCGAAGGAGATCCACATTGAACACTGGGGGAAGGCCAAGGAAAGGAGGAATATTGAGCTCAAAATCATTATCCGCCATAGCCTTGGTGATTGTGTACCTCCCATAACAGAGTGAGCAAAGATTTCGATGGGGTCCTGTAAGGCATTATTTCTGCAAGTGCAACCAAACTTTGTCGCCCACCTGAACTTATGTGGCACCCGATGTTGATCATGGCGCTGCTTGTACTTGTCATTGGACTTTTGTAGGATATCCTGAACCTGTTGGCAGATGTTCTAGACCCGCTCAATGAACTGGGTGGCTTTGTTAGCTTTAGTTGGAGCAGGAGATGAGTCAGTTGAGGTGACCGCAAGGGGAAGTGCAACATCTATGGTACCCAATGGTTGGAATCCAAACCCCACCTGAAAGGGGTTGTGGCTGGTTGAGATATGCAGGGCTCGGTTGTATCTATGTTGGACACAGGGAAGGATCTCATCCCATGTGTGAGGGTGATTTGAATTATACATGTGAAGGATATGCACAATCATTCGATTGATGACCTCAGTTTGGCCATTTGGTGAGCTTGGTGTCTAACAGTGACCAAAGGCTCGACCAGAATGTGCTGAGAAATTGATTGTCCCGATCTAAGACAATGGTTTGTGGGATTCCAAAATGTACCCAGAATCGTTCAAAGAAGAGATTAGCAGTGGCCTCTGCTGTGATGTCCTTCTTGCAGGAAACCAGAATCGCCATCTTAGAAAAGCGATCAACAACCACAAAAACACAGTCATTTCCCCGCTTGGTGGACGGGAGGCCCGACATGTAGTCCATTGAGATGGATTCCCATGGCCTGTCAGTAGTAGGAAGAGGGATGTATAGGCCCTGTTTCTTAGTGGTTGGTTTGGCAATAGCGTAGGAAGTGCAGGACCTTATATACTTGTTGAACTCCTGTCGAAGTTTCGGCCAGTAGAAATGTTTCTGTAGCATCGCCACTATATTTTTGACCTCGAAGTGTCCTACCACCTGACTATAGTGGGATTCCCAAATCAGCTTCGCTCACTTCCTTGATGGAACACAGATATGGCCCATATGACACAACAACCCATCCCGAAGATGGAAATTATCGAAAATTGTGTTTGCAACCAACATTTGGTAGGTGGTGGCAAAGTCCGAGTATGTCTTATAGAGTTGGGGCCATCTAGAGGTCTCATGGCCATAGGAGTCTAGCACCATGGTGAGTGATGCAATTGGAGGTCTGCTAAGGTAATCAACGATGTGATTGGTGCTTCCTATTTTATACTTGATGTTGAAGTGGAATTGATGCAAGTATGTGGACCACTTTTGATGGCGATCATTCTATAATTTTACTTGTGTCTGCATGAACTGCAATGGCTTATGATCAGTTTGGATGATTGTCTCCTTCCCAAGAATGTAATGTCCCCACTGGAGGAGGGCGTGCAATAGAGTACATATCTTTTTCATAAGTAGGGTACTTATGGAGAGTATCTGATAGTGTCTCACTATGATAGGCCACGAGGTGGCCGTGCTGAGTGAGAATGGTGCCCACTACATAGTCTGAAGCATCTCTCTCGATCTCAAAGGTTTGTTGCAGGTCTGGTAGTGAAAGTACTAGGGCTGAGCACAAGCGCTACTTCAAATCGTCGAACTCTTGTTGTTGGGACCGACCCCACACAAATTTCACCTTACCACCACCCCTAGTTATTTTTCTAGGGGCCCATGCAATATGGGAGAATCCCAACACGAACTTGCAGTATAAATTGGCAAGGCCCAAGAAGATCTAAAGCTCAGTGAGTGTGGTTGGGGCTGACCAGTCATGGACTACTTGGATCTTGGCTGGATCCACATGTACGCCATGTTGTTCAATTATGTAGCCTAGGTAATGGACCATGTCCATGCCGAAGGAACATTTTTCCAAGTTGGCATATAGCTTGTGCTGCTGCAGGGTGTGCAGAACTTGGTGAATATGCTACAAATGTTCAGCCCAAGTCTTGTTGTAAATGAGAATGTCATCCAGATACACCACTACAAAATTATTAGTGAATGGTCATAGGATATCATCCATCATCCTCATGAAAGTGGTTGGAGCATTTGTCAAACCAAAGGGCATGAATAACCATTCAAAAAGGTCTTCCTTTGACTTGAAGGCAGTTTTCCATACATCTGTTTGTTCTATCGGGACCTGGTGGTAGCCAGACTTCAGATCAATATTACTGAAGTATTTGGCCCCAGTGAGTTGATCAAGGAGGTCACCGATTCAAGGAATTGGGTACCAGTTTCTGACTATGATTTTATTCAGATCTCAATAATCAATGTAGAGTCCCCAGGTTCCATATTTCTTTTGTACCAACACGATTGGGCTCTTGCAAGTTGATGAATTGGGACAGATTTTCCCCTTGTGGAGCATTTCTTGGATCTGTCGCTTGATATCCTCATTCTCTAACAAAGAGTGATGATAGACTGGCCCATTGGGCAGTGGTGTGTCGGGGGTTATATCGATGGGGTGCTTGACCTGGAAGTGCAGAGGTACTCCGATAGGTGAGGAGAAGATATATGAGTATTCTTCCATGACCTTACCTACTTGATTCTGCTATGTGGAGAGGTCGGCCGTAGAGACCCTAGATGTGGTCGTGATCTTTCACTTATTCTGAGAGCGAATCACGAAGAAGAAAAACTTCCCCATCTGAGAGATGACCTTCCTTCTTTCCTTAGCAGAGATCAAGGAAATAGAACTAGGTGGGACTGCCTCAGGTATCCTGTACAATTTTTTATTCAAAGTAATAATAACACTACGAGGCCTAGACTCATATACAACATGAGGTTTACATAAATAAGGTTGGACCAAAATAACATCACAAACTTCGAGAGGAGCAACATCACACAATACCTCGTCTTTGAAGGGCTTGGTGTCATACGACAGTCGACACTCCTGGTTGACGTGGAGATCTCTTCCTTGGTGGAGCCATCTTATGGTGTGGGGTTGTGGGTGAGGTGTTGTTGGTAGGGACAGCTACTTGATGACCTCTGCTGAGATGATGTTATTCCGGCTACCGCTATCCACGATGAAGTGTAGCAGGGTGCCTTTTACCCACATCTGTGAATGAAAGAGGCGTTCTCCTTCTTTTGGCTCGTCTGGTTCACCAGGCTGGAGCTTGGTGGTAGCAACGGTGGCACTAGATTCCACGTAAATGATCTATCTTCCCCTTTCTGGTTTTGGCTCAGAGTAAGAATCCACATCTGATTCAGAGGCTTAAATTTCGGCCACCAATGACTATTTTGAGTAGCAGTCAGCAGTGTTATGCTAAGGTCTCTAATGGAAGTCGCACGACTTACCGATATCTTTTTTTGTATTTCCAGTGTCCTTCTTTGCTTGTGGCTTAGACTGGTAGTCCTGATACTGTCCATCTTTTCTCTGTCCTTTGTTCTATGGGTTGGGGCCGCCCTTTCTTGGCTTTTCTTGTGAGGGGTTCCCAGGCCCAAATTGCCGCGTCTTTTGTTTGAGCTTCTGCTCGATTTTGACGACATATCGATAGGCCGCACCCAAGGATGAGATGTCCATAAATTCCATAAATTCCATATTGATTTGGATTTATCTATGCAGAGCACCGTGATACTTGAGCACCAGATATCGCTTAGAATCTTTGATACCTAGCTTGTTGTGCAAGGTATGAAAGATATTCATGAAATCTGGCACTGCTTGGTCTCTTTCTTGCCGCAGTGTGGTCCATTTGGTATACAAGTCGTCATAACTTCTGACAGGGTAGTATTTTTATTTAATAGCATCCCTGAAGGAATCCCAGGTGGTCATGACTGTAAATAGTGAGGATTCCTCTGTTTCATTTTTCTCATAGAAAGTTTCCCACCAATCTTTGATGTGGGGAACAACTTTGAGGAGAAAAAAAGTAATATTTTCTCTATTCAAAAAGTTATGGATAGAAAAATACCCTTCTAGTAGATTCAACCACTTTTCTACAACATCTACGTCTATCTGACCTTCAAATATAGGAATATCGAAGTTTATTTGTACTCTGAATGGGGTGGCGCCTCCGCTCGAAGTATATGCGTCGCCTGTTGGTAGTTGTTGAAGTATTTGCATGAAACTATCCATCATCTCATTCCTTGCGTGAGGTATTCCTCAATCAACAGTTTGAAAGGATCTCATGTCCCGTCATCTTTCTTTTCTCCTTCCATGAGAGGTCGCTTGGGTGTGCGAGAGCTTTTGTTCTCAGGATAAAAAAGCTCGAGACCGAATTCTTTGTACTTCGACCTCGTTGGGGACATGCATTAAGACGACAAGGAGTAGACCCCTCTGATACCACTAATCCGGATTTTATGAGAAGAACGAAATGACTACATATTATTAACAGATGCTTAACACAAAATAACAAAGATACAACAAAACTGGTTTTCTATTCAATAAGGAAATAAGCTAAAACTGTAAAATGTAGCGGAAACAAGCTTGCTGGAATGGTGGTGGCTTATCTCTGGAAAGAGATGTGACAGCTATGCTCATTCAAAAGAAGATGATTACAATTAGGCTTTGAAGGAATTTTTACAATAAACAAGAATGCCAAAAACCATAGACATCCAAAAACCTAACCCTAGATGATGAAGCGCCAAAAGTCATGTGGGCCCTGTTTGGGTAAGTTTGTTAGGGTCCTAAACCGCACATAGGTAGAACAATATATTCGTATGTAATAAAGGTCAATATTAATAAAGCCTTTCAATAAAATAGAATAAGGCGGATGTAAGAAGACCTAATAGAAGCTTTCGTTTCTAGAAGGATCTTCCTCTAGATGCTTCTTTTTAGTATAAATAGGAGTCGAGGGTATGAGAACCCTAGCTTGGATATTATTGTAATAGATCTCTGCTCAACTGGAGGTTTCCCCCTCGAAGAGGCCCGTGAACATTTCTTTCAGATTCAAAGTGTTATTTTTGTTGTCAGTCTTATATCATTTCAGTGTTATTGTGGTGAATGTTCTAGTTATATTGCTATTATTCTGCCATTACTAACATTTTATTTCTGTTCTGCATACATTTTATAATTGGTATATTACAAGTGGTATCGAAGCACTTTCCTCGTCATAAAGTGTGGCTTAATTTTATTTTTTCAGGGTAGAGATGTATTCTAACATCTTTAAGCCACAAAGATCTGTCGTTACGCACATAAACCTGCAGTTGAGGGATTCATACACGCAGAAAATACAAGTGGTACTTAAGTGCACATCTGTTGGCCACCCTTGTAACCCCTATTGGTACCCCTTCGAGTGGTAGCGCATCAGACAACACCTGTGTACGGATCGGCCTAGATTACCTGAAGCCCTCTTTAGATAAACCGATCGGTCGCCTGACTGCTATAGTGTCACTGAGAACAACACTCGGGAAGATACTCTCTAGTACCTAGGTAGTCAGGTAGTACGGCTAAGGGTACGGTCTATCCTCCTTAGTTAGTGCCCTGAGATATTGGTCTGAGTACTACTGTTGGACCCCACATGTATATTAGAGAGATATAGCACAGGGAAAACCCTTATCTGTAGAACCCTTGAATACCTAACCCTTGGCGACAGAAACATAAACAAATTAAAATAGATAAGATCTATTGCCATGCAACTATGTTTGTGTTACCAAGTAAACACACATTTATTTCTAGTTAAGCATTTGCGCATTTCCTCTCTTCGCCCTTATCACATTTATCCATATCATTTTTTGGCAAAATTTTTTACCCCGCCCGCCCCTTTTCAGTTTCCCCATCCTCATGGCCCATACTCGTAGCCAAGACTTGGAAGCTCACTTCAACACCTTGCAATCTGGTCTCAATTAGACCCAACAAGAAGTGAAACAACTCAGTGCCAATGTTGTCGCCATCAATACAACCATGCAGTTCTCAATGGGGGAAATCAAACAAGACCTCACCACCTAGCTTGAATCAGTCTTTTCGGCACTCTGCACCAAACTACATATCCCTACAGATAACCCTTCCTCTTCCTCACCTCCACATACTGAAGGTGACCATTCCTCTCATTCCCATACCTTGCAGAACCATCACTTTCAATGTGACCTACGCCTTCCGCGGGTGGATGTGACAAAATTTGATGGCTCAGACCCCACTGGTTGGGTAACCCAAATGGAACATTACTTCTCTTTATACGACATTATAAATGACTTGGAAAAACTCCGGTATGGTGTTCTCCATCTAGATCAAGAACGTTGGCAATGGTGGCAATGGAGAAAAATTTCTTGTCAAGGGTATATTGCTTGGACACACTTTGTGGTAGAGATTTATGAAAGCTTTGACACTGACACCAACCATTTGGTTCATTTGACAAAGCTGAAAAAATTAGGAATAGTGGAAGACTTTATAGCTACCTTTGAGCGCCTAGCTTTTAGAACACAGGGCATGTCTAATGCTTTTTTCCGAGAGTGTTTTATCAGCGGCCTCAAGGATGAAATTCAGGCCCATGTCCTCATGGCTCGGCCTGAGAGTTGGGTGGAGGCTACCAAAAGAGATAAAGAAGCACAATAGGTTGTATATTCTCAAAACAGCAAACCCTCCTTTATCCCTCGCCCTAAACTAGTAAATCCCACTACTCCCTCTGTTCCACTAAAGATACAAAAATTGACCAGGGATGAAATGGCTGAACACCAACTCAAAGGGATTCGTTATAACTGTGATGAAAAATATTTCTCGGGCCACAAGTGTAAAGAACAAAATATTTTTATGGCCATCTCCAAGGAGATTTCAGAAGAAGATGAAGAAACTCCCTCTGTGTCTAAGTGACCTGAATCCACTGACATAACCCCTCCCTCAGACCCTCCCGAAGTAGAACCGGTCATTTCCCTCAATGCTCTCACTAGATTCTCTGCTCCCCAAACCCTCAAGCTAATCAGTTACATCAAGCATCAGAAAGTCATCATTCTGGTTGATAGTGGAAGCACCCATAATTTTATCCATCACCGCATTTCCCAAGAAACTCATTGCTACATCCATGCCGTCAATAATTTCCAAATCATGATTGCCAATGGTGGTTCCATGAAATGTGGAGGGCGTTGTGAAAATGTGTGTCTCCAAATTGGTGACTACCACCTGAAATCCCATATGTTTGCTATCGACATGGGAGGTTGTGACATTATGTTGGGTGCATACTGGCTAAGGACTTTGGGTCCCATTCTCATGGATTTTAAAGACTTAACCATGCAATTCAACCAGGAGGGCCACCAATATAAGTTCCAAGGCATCATCTTCAGTTCACCTGAGATCATTAGTTCCCTTCGCATGGAAACACTTCTCAAAAAGGGTCATTCTGGTGTTATCGCCCAACTCCATGCCATACAAGCAACAAAGACACCCTCGATACCGCAAGACCTCCAAGGCATCCTTTCTAAACATCAATTGGTCTTTTCCACTCTCCAAGGCCTCCCTCCTTCCCGTGGTGTTCATGATCATTCCATTCCCCTTGTACCTGGAAGCCTTCCTCCCAATATCCATCTGTATCATCACCCCTTTTCCCAAAAAAATGAAATTGAGAAAATGGTCCAGGAACTCCTTAATGCAGGCATTATCCGCCCTAGTATGAGACCCTAATCATCTCCTGTGTTCATGGTCTAGAAGAAAGAAGGTTCTTGGCGAATGTGTCCTGACTTCCGTGCCCTCAACAAACTTACCATCAAAGACAAATTCCCCATTCTTGTCATTGATGACCTCCTGCATGAATTGAGTGGCACCCAATTATTCACTAAACTGGATCTTCGTTCGGGCTACCACCAGATACGTATGAAAGAGGTAGACATTCCCAAGACTGCCTTTAGAACTTATGAGGGCCACTATGAGTTTTTGGTCATGCCCTTTAGCTTGTGTAATGCCCCCTCCACCTTCCAAAGCCTCATGAATCATGTCTTCCATTCTTTTCTCTGCCATTTTGTCTTAGTTTTCTTTGATGATATCCTCATCTATAGCAAAACCTGGAAAAACCATCTTGCTCATGTGTATCGAGTTCTCCATCTACTCTCTCAGCACCAACTTTTCCTGAAACAGTCTAAATGTTCTTTTGGCACCTCAGAAGTAGAATACTTGGGTCATCTGGTTGGCAAAGATGGTGTCAGGGTGGATCCTAAAATGATTGAAGCTATGCAAGACTGTCCTCACCCAAAGACTCTTAAGATATTGCATGGATTTCTAGGCTTAACAGGGTATTGTCGCAAGTTTGTTAAGAATTATGGGAAGATTGCAACACCTCTCACTGCTCTCCTAAAAAAGAACTCTTTCACTTGGACTCTAGACTCTGCTCAAGATTTTCAAACCTTGAAGATGGCCATGTGCACCACTCCAGTCCTCACCCTTCCCGATTTCACAAATACCTTTGTGTTGGAGTGTGATACCTCAGGGAAAGGAATTGGTGCTGTCCTTATGCAAGAGGGTCGACCTTTGACCTTTACCAGCAAGCAACTATCTGAAATAAATATGGGCAAATCCATCTATGAAAAGGAAATTTTGGCTATTCTGCATGCCGTGGATCTCTGGCGTCCTTATCTATTGGGGAACTGTTTCCAAATTAAGACAGGCCATCAAAGACTCAAGTGTTTTCTGGAACAATGCATTTCCTCCCTAGAACAACAAAAATGGGTGACTAAACTCTTTGGATATGATTATGAGATCATTTATAAGAAAGGCAAAGACAATGTGGTTGTGGATGCACTTTCCCGAAAATATGAAGATGAAGCATCCCTTTTTTCTCTTTCATTCATTGATCCAAGTGGATATCGGTGGCCACCCACCTTTTTCGATTAGCTCAAAACAATTTTCTGGCAATTTTGGCAATTTACTATTTTTAGCAGGTTTTAACTTTCGAGGCCATTTTGAGGGCCCAAATGAAGGTTTTTTGAGATCTAGGTTGTCAATGATAGCCAAAGGCATGATTGAGCCTCCAAAATGAATCTCCTCAAAGATACCTTTCCAACGAGCTATTATACGCCTAAAACGGAGATCATATACAAAAGTTATGACCCCGGGAAGTTGATGTACTAACTTACCCAAACGGGGCCCACATGACTTTTGGTGCTTCATCTCCTAGGGTTAGGTTTTAGGACTTTTGGCATTCCTGTTTATTGTAAAAAGGCCTCTAGAGTCTCATTGTAATCATCTTCTTGCGAATGCGAGTAGCCATCACATCTCTTCTCAGAGATAAGCTGCCACCATTCTAGTGAGTCTTTCACTTTGTATCTTCACAGTCTGTACATTTCTTTCATTAATAGAATTTGTGTATTACTGTATCTCTGTGTTTATGGTTTCATCTCTAATATATTTCTGTTATATTACTAGATATACGCGATATCTCTGTGCATTTCTTTATTATATCTTCGCTCTCATTTCGTGCCGAAAATAATCCGGATCAGTGGTATCAGAGCAGGCTGCTCTTGATTGTTTTTTTCAGTGCATGTACTCGACGAGGTACGAGTATAGCAAGTTGGGTCTCGAGCTTGTCTCTCTTGAAGACAATCTCTCTCGCACACCCAAGAAACCCTCATTGGTGGAAGAAAAGAAAATCGATGGAGCAGACGATCCTATCAATCTGTTGCTTGAGCAAGCTCTCACGCGACATAGGGACGAAATGATGGAGAATTTTTCCCACATCCTTAAACGTCTGCCGATAGCATCAGGCGCATCTTCATCAAGCGACCACTTTGGAGGCACCTCGCCTTTCAAGGTACAAGTTAATTTTGATATTCCTGTATTTGAAGGATAGATAGATGCAGAAGCCCTAGAAAAATGGTTAACTCTACTAGAAGGTTATTTCTCTGTTCAC
>ML809943.1:100080-115603 GCA_009831015.1 Picea engelmannii | reverse complement strand
TGGTGGGAAACTTACTAGGAGCAAAGTTCCATGGAGGAGTCTAGAATATATGGGGTCGATCCCACTTGGGATTTTTTTATGGATGCAGTAAAGGAACAATATTACCATGTTGGCAACTATGAAGACCAGTACATGAGATGGACCACACTGTGGCAAGAGAGGGGCCAAGCAGTTCTGGAGTTCACCAATGCCTTCCATACCTTGCACACCAAGTTGGGTATCAAAGACTCCGAGCGACATTTGGTTCTGAAATACCGTGGGGCTCTACATAGATACATCCAGAATGAAATGGATTTTCTGGACATCTCATCACTCGGTGCTGCTTATCGATATGCTGTTAAAATTGAGCAGAAATTTAAGCACCAGAACAAACGATAATTTGGGTCTACAAATCTGCAACAACCAAAGTATTACAAAGACGACCCTAACAAACAGTCTCCCAAAAACCAGTCCAAGACACAGGAAAAGAAGGGTCATGGAAAGACAAAGAAGGACACTGGAAAATGGTGTGATTTACACAAAAGCCCCTGGCACAACACCGATGAATGTTGCTCAAAATAGTCATTGGTGATCAAGATCAAAGACAAGGAGCCGAACCCTGATTCAGAATGTGATTCTGAAAATATAGGTAAAAGATAGAATATTGACGGAGACCCCACTGCTATTGTCGCGACCGTAGCAATTCAACCAAAAGAACCAACAGATATTTAAGAGGGGGAGCACCTTTTTCATTCACGGATGTGGGTGAAGGGAAACCCACTGCATTTTATTGTTGATAGCGGAAGCCAGAAGAACCTCGTCTCAGCAGAGGTTGTCAAACAGTTGGGATTGTCGACAACACCACACCTGCAACCATACAACATTGGGTGGCTTCGCCAAGGATGAGATCTTCGTGTCAGCCAGTAATGTCGATTGTCATACGGCATCTAGCCCTTCAAGGACGAGGTATTATCTGATGTTTCCCCACTGGATGTCTGTGATGTTCTCTTGGGCCAGCCATATATGTGGAAGCGCCATGCTATTTATGAGTCTCGACCCCGTAGTTTCATTGTTACTTTGGGGGGCCATCTCTAGAGAATACCAGAGGTAGTTCCAAATATTGTTTCACCTAAAAAGTGTCTCAAGGTAGTATCTCATACTGCAAAATCCAGGTTCTTCACAATCTGTTCAAAAGGGGAACAGAAGGACATTGCAACCACTACAGTCTCGCCCCCTGCACCTTCTATCCAACGGAAGCAGGTCGACAAGGTTGCAACAAAGCACAAAGATTCCTTCTGCACACCTTCCTCTCATGTAGCTTGACTTGTTGAACAACCTCAACTTCAACAAGTTCATGAAAGACTTCCACAAACTAAGCAGCGCGACGTCTCCAGCAATACAAGTAGCTCACTCAGATGTAGATCCAACAAACGATTTTCCCTCTCCCCCGGGAACTCAATGCAATGGAGACCATTGCTTCCTAAGGAGGGAGGATTGATCCAGGTGGATATCGGTGGCCACCCACCTTTTTCGACTGGCTCAAAACAGTTTTCTGGCAATTTTGACAATTTACTATTTTTAGCAGGTTTTAACTTCCGGGGCAATTTTGAGGGCCTAAATGAAGGTTTTTTTGAGATCGAGGTTCTCAATGATAACCAAAGGCATGATTGAGCCCCCAAAATGAATCTCCTCAATGATACCTTTCCAACGAGCTATCATATGCCTAAAACAGAGATCGTATGCAAAAGTTACGACCCCGGGAAGTTGATGTACTAACTTACCCAAACGGGGCCCACATGACTTTTGGCGCTTCATCTCCTAGGGTTAGGTTTTTGGATGTATAGGACTTTTGACATTCCTGTTTATTGTAAAAAGTCCTCTAGAGTCTCATTGTAATCATCTTCTTGTGAATGCGAGTAGCCGTCACATCTCTTTTCAGAGATAAGCTTCCACCATTCTAGCGAGTCTCACTCTGAATTTTTATAGTCTCTGTACATTTCTTTCATTAATAGAAATCGTGTATTACTGTATATCTGTGTTTATGGTTTCATCTCTGATAAATTTTTGTTATATTACTGGATATACGTGATATCTCTGTGCATTTATTTATTATATCTCCTCTTTCATATCGTGCCGAAAATAATCCAGATCAGTGGTATCAGAGCAGGCTACTCTTGATTGTTTTTTTTCAGTGGATGTCCCCGACGAGGTCTGAGTATAGAAAGTTGGGTCTCGAGCTTGTATCTATTGAAGACAATCTCTCTCGCACATCCAAGAAACCCTCAATGGCAGAAGAAAAGAAAATTGACGGAGCAGACGATCCTATCAATCTGTTGCTTGAGAAAGCTCTCATGCGACAGAGGGACGAAATGATGGAGAATTTTGTCCACATCCTTAAACGCTTGCCGATAGGATCAGGCGCATCTTCATCAAGCGACCACTTTGGATGCACCTTGCCTTTCAAGGTACAAGTTAATTTTGATATTCGTGTATTTGAAGGACATATAGATGAAGAAGCCCTAGAAAAATAGTTAACTCTGCTAGAAGGTTATTTCTCTGTTCACAATTTTTTCGACAAAGAAAAGATCACCTTCGCACTCCTTAAAGCTCTCCCTCATGTCAAACATCGGTGGGAAACTTACTAGGAGAAAAGTTCCACAGAGGAGTCTGGAATATATGGGGTCGATCCCACTTGGGATTTTTTTATGGATGCGGTAAAGGAACAGTATTACCCTGTTGGCAACTACGAAGACCAGTACATGAGAAGGTCCACACTGTGGCAAGAGAGGGGCCAAGCAGTTCCAGAGTTCACCAATGCCTTCCATACCTTGCGCACCAAGTTGGGTATCAAAGACTCCGAGCGACATTTGGTTCTGAAATACCGTGGGGCTCTACACAGATACATCCAGAATGAAATGGATTTTCTGGACATCTCATCACTCGGTGCTGCTTATCGATATGCTGTTAAAATTGAGCAGAAATTTAAGCACCAGAACAAACGGAAATTCAGGTCTGCAAATATGCAACAACCAAAGTATGACAAAGATGGCCCTAACAAACAGTCTCCCGAAAACCAGTCCAAGACACAGGAAAAGAAGGGTCACGGGAAGACAATGAAGGACAGCGGAAAATGGTGTGATTTCCACAAAATCCCCTGGCACAACACCGATGAATGTCGCTCAAAACAGTCATTGGTGGCCGATATCAAAGACAAGGAGCCGAACCCTGATTTAGAATCTGATTCTGAAAATACAGGTAAAGGACAGATCATTGACACAGACCCCACTGCTATTGTCGCGACCGCAATAATTCAACTAGAAGAACCAACAAATCCTGAAGAGGAGGAGCGCCTTTTTCATTCAAAGATGTGGGTGAAGGGGACCCCGCTGCATTTTATTGTTGATAGCGGAAGTCAGAATAACCTCATCTCAGCAAAGGTCGTCAAACAGTTGGGATTGTCGACAACACCACACCTGCAACCATACAACATTGGGTGGCTTCGCCAAGGACGAGATCTTCATGTCAGCCATCAATGTCAATTGTCATATGGCATATAGCCCTTCAAGGACGAGGTATTGTGTGATGTTGCCCTACTGGATGTCTGTGATGTTCTCTTGGGGCAGCCGTATATGTGGAAGCGCCATGCTATTTATGAGTCTCGACCCCGTAGTGTCATTGTTACTTTGGGGGGCTATCTCTACAGAATACCAGAGGTAGTTCCAACTATTGTTTCACCTAAAAACTATCGCAAGGTAGTATCTCATACTGCAAAATTCAACTTCTTCACAATCTGTTCAAAAGGGGAACATAAGGACATTGCAACCACTACAGTCTCGCCCCCTGCACCTTCTATCCAAATGAAGCAGGCCGACAAGGTTGCAACAAAGCACAAAGATTCCTTCTGCACACCTTCCTCTCATGTATCTCGACTTGTTGAACAACCTCAACTTCAAAAGGTTCATGACAAACTTCCACAAACTAAGCAGAGCGACGTCTCCAGCAATACAAGCAGCTCACTAGATGCAGATCCAACAAACGTTTTTCCCTCTCCCCCGGGAACTCAACGCAATGGAGACCATTGCTTCCTAAGGAGGGAGGATTGATCCAGTTGGATATCAGTGGCCACCCACCTTTTTCGACTGGCTCAAAACAGTTTTCTGGGAATTTTGACAATTTACTATTTTTAGCAGGTTTTAACTTCCGGGGCCATTTTGAGGGGCTAAATGAAGGTTTTTTTGAGATCGAGGTTCTTAATGATAGAAAAAGGCATGATTGAGCCCCCATAATGAATCTCCTCAATGATACCTTTCCAACGAGCTATCATACACCTAAAACGAAGATCGTATGCAAAGGTTACGACCCCGGGAAGTTGATGTACAAACTTACCCAAACGAGGCCCACATGACTTTTGGCGCTTCATCTCCTAGGGTTAGGTTTTTGGATGTTTAGGACTTTTGGAATTCCTGTTTATTGTAAAAATGCCTCTAGAGTCTCATTGTAATCATCTTCTTGCGAATGTGAGTAGCCGTCACATCTCTTCTCAGAGATAAGCTGCCACCATTCTAGCGAGTCTTTCACTCTGTATTTTTACAGTCTCTGTACATTTATTTCATTAATAGAAATCATGTATTACTATATCTCTGTGTTTATGGTTGCATCTCTGATATATTTCTGTTATATTACTGGATATACGCGATATCTCTGTGCATTTCTTTATTATATCTCCGCTCTCATTTCGTGTGGAAAATAATCCAGATCAGTGGTATCAGAGCAGGCTGCTCTTGATTGTTTTTTTCAGTGCATGTCCCTAATGAGGTCCGAGTATAGCAAGTTGGTTCTCGAGCTTGTCTCTCTTGAAGACAATCGCTCTCGCACACCCAAGAAACCCTCAATGATGGAAGAAAAGAAAATCGACGGAGCAGACAATCCTATCAATCTGTTGCTTGAGCAAGCTCTCACGCGACAGAGAGACGAAATGATGGAGAATTTTTCCCACATCCTTAAACACCATTCGATAGCATCAGGGGCATCTTCATCAAGAGACCACTTTGGAGGCACCTCGCCTTTCAAGATACAAGTTAATTTTGATATTCCTGTATTTGAAGGACAGAAAGATGCAGAAGCCCTAGAAAAATGGTTAACTCTGCTAGAAGGTTATTTCTTTGTTCACAATTTTTTCGACAAATAAAAGATCACCTTCGCACTCCTTAAAGCTCTCCCTCATGTCAAACATTGGTGGGAAACTTATTAGAAGCAAATTTCCACAGAGGAGTCTGGAATATATGGGGTTGATCCCACATGGGATTTTTTTATCGATGCGGTAAAGGAACAGTATTACCCTGTTGGCAACTATGAAGACCAGTACATGAGATGGACCACACTGTAGCAAGAGAGGGGCCAAGCAGTTTCGGAGTTCACCAATGCCTTCCATACCTTGCGCACCAAGTTGAGTATCAAAGACTCCGAGCGACATTTGGTTCTGAAATACCGTGGGGATCTACACAGACACATCCAGAATGAAATGGATTTTCTAGACATCTCATCACTCGGTGCTGCTTATCGATATGTTGTTAAAATTGAGAAGAAATTTAAGCACCAGAACAAATAGAAATTCGGGTCTTCAAATCTGCAACAACCAAAGTATGACAAAGACGGCCCTAACAAACAGTCTCCCAAAAACCAGTCCAAGACACAGGAAAAGAAGGGTCACGGGAAGACAAAGAAGGACACCAGAAAATGGTGTGATTTCCACAAAATCCCCTGGCACAACACCGATGAATGTCTCTCAAAAAAGTCATTGGTGGCCAAGATCAAAGACAAGGAGCCGAACCCTGATTCAAAATCTGATTCTTAAAATACAGGGAAAAGACAGATTATTGATGCAGACCGCACTGCTATTGTCGTGACCACAACAATTCAACCAAAAGAACCAACAGATACTGAAGAGGGGGAGCACCTTTTTCATTCACAAATGTGGGTGAAGGGGTCCCCGCTACATTTTATTGTTGATAGTGGAAGTCAGAAGAACCTCATCTCAGCAGAGGGCGTCAAACAGTTGGGATTGTCGACAACACCACACCCGCAGCCATAAAACATTGGGTGGCTTCACCAAGGAGGAGATGTTCGTGTCAGCCATCAATGTCGATTGTCATACGACATCCAACCCTTCAAGGACGAGGTTTTATGTGATGTTGCCCCACTGGATGTCTGTGATGTTCTCTTGGGGAAGCCATATATGTGGAAGCGCCATGCTATTTATCAGTCTCGACACCGTAGTGTCATTGCTACTTTGGGGGGCCATCTCTAGAGAATACCAGAGGTAGTTCCAACTATTGTTTCACCTAAAAAGTGTCGCAAAGTAGTATCTCATACTGCAAAATTCAGCTTCTTCACAATCTGTTCAAAAGGGGAACAGAAGGACATTGCAACCACTACAGTCTCACCCCCTGCACCTTCTATCCAACAGAAGCAGGTCGACAAGGTTGCAACAAAGTACAAAGATTCCTTTTGTACACCTTCCTCTCATGTAGCTCAACTTGTTAAACAACCTCAACTTCAACAGGTTCATGACAGACTTCCAGAAACTAAGCAACACGACGTCTCCAGCAATACAAGCAGCTCACCCAGATGCAGATCTAGCAAACGATTTTCTCTCTCCCTTGGGAACTCAATGCAATGGAGACCATTTCTTCTTAAGGAGGGAGGATTGATCCAGGTGGATATCGGTGGCCACCCACCTTTTTCGACTGGCTCAAAACAATTTTCTAGCAATTTTGACAATTTACTATTTTTAGCAGGTTTTAACTTCCAGGGAAATTTTGAGGGCCTAAATGAAGGTTTTTTGAGATCAAGGTTCTCAATGATAGGAAAAGGCATGATTGAGCCCCAAAAATGAATCTCCTCAATGATGTCTTTCCAATGATCTATCATATGCCTAAAACGGAGATCGTATGCAAAAGTTACGACCCCGGGAAGTTGATGTACTAACTTACCCAAACGGGGCCCACATGACTTTTGGCGCTTCATCTCCTAGGGTTAGGTTTTTGGATGTCTAGGACCTTCGGCATTCCTGTTTATTGTAAAAAGGCCTCTAGAGTCTCATTGTAATCATCTTCTTGCGAATGCGAGTAGCCATCACATCTCTTCTCAGAGATAAGCTACCACCATTCTAGCGAGTCTTCCACTCTGTATTTTTACAGTCTCTGTACATTTCTTTCATTAATAGAAATCGTGTATTACTATATCTTTTTGTTTATGGTTGCATCTCTGATATATTTCTGTTATATTACTGGATATATGCGATATCTCTGTGCATTCTTTATTATATCTCCACACTCATTTCATGCCGAAAATAATCCGGATTAGTTGTATCAGAGCAGGCTGCTCTTGATTGTTTTTTTCAGTGCATGTCCCCGATGAGGTCCGAGTATAGCAAGTTGGGTCTCGAGCTTGTCTCTCTTGAGGACAATCGCTCTTGCACACCCAAGAAACCCACAATGGTGGAAGAAAAGAAAATCGATGAAGCAGACGATCCTATCAATCTGTTGCTTGAGCAAGCTCTCACGCGACATAGGGACGAAATGATGGAGAATTTTTCCCACATCCTTAAACGCTTGCCAATATCATCAGGCGCATCTTCATCAAGCGGCTACTTTGGAGGCACCTCTCCTTTCAAGGTACAAGTTAATTTTGATATTCCTGTATTTAAAGGACAGATAGATGCAGAAGCTCTAGAAAAATGGTTAACTCTGCTAGAAGGTTATTTCTCTGTTCACAATTTTTTCGACAAAGAAAAGATCACCTTCGCACTCCTTAAAGCTCTCCCTCATGTCAAACATTGGTGGGAAACTTACTAGGAGAAAAGTTCCACAGAGGAGTCTGAAATATATGAGGTTGATCCCACTTGGGATTTTTTTATGGATACGGTAAAGGAACAATATTACCATGTTGGCAACTACGAATACCAGTGCATGAGATGGACCACACTATGGCAAGAGAGGGCCCAAGCAGTTCCAGAGTTCACCAATGTCTTCCATACCTTGCGCACCAAGTTGGGTATCAAAGACTCCGAACGACATTTGGTTCTGAAATACCGTGGGAATATACACAGATACATCCAAAATGAAATGGATTTTCTAGACATTTCATCACTCAGTGCTGCTTATCGATATGCTGTTAAAACTGAGCAGAAATTTAAGCACCAGAACAAATGGGAATTCGGGTCTGCAAATCTGCAACAACCAAAGTATGATAAAGATGACCCTAACAAATAGTCTCCTGAAAACCAGTCCAAGACACAGGAAAAGAAGGGTCACGGGAAGACAAAGAAGGACACCGGAAAATGGTGTGATTTCCACAAACACCCCTGGCACAACATCGATGAATGTCGCTCAAAACAGTCATTGGTGGCCGGGATCAAAGACAAGGAGCTGAACCCTAATTCAGAATCTGATTTTGAAAATAAAGGTAAAGGACAGATCATTGACGCAGACCCCACTGCTATTGTTGCGACCGAAGTAATTCAACCAAAAAAACCAACAAATCATGAAGAGGGGGAGTGCCTTTTTCATTCACAGATGTGGGTGAAGGGGACCCCGCTGCATTTTATTGTTGATAGCGGAAGCCAGAAGAACCTCATCTCAGCAGAGGTCATCAAACAGTTGGGATTGTCGATAACACCACACCCGCAACCATACAACATTGGGTGGCTTCGCCAAGGATGAGATCTTCGTGTGAACCAGCAATGTCGATTGTCATACGACATCCAGCCCTTCAAGGACTAGGTATTATGTGATGTTTCCCCACTGGATGTCTGTGATGTTCTCTTGGGCCAGCCATATATGTGGAAGCACCATGCTATTTATCAGTCTCGACCCCTTAGTGTCATTGTTACTTTGGGGGGCCATCTCTACAGAATACCAGAGGTAGTTCGAACTATTGTTTCACCTAAAAACTGTCGCAAGGTAGTATCTCATACTGCAAAATTCAGCTTCTTCACAATCTGTTCAAAAGGGGAACATAAGGACATTGCAACCACTACAGTCTCGCCCCCTACACCTTCTATCCAACAAAAGCAGGTCGAAAAGGTTGCAACAAAGCACAAAGATTCCTTTTTCACACCTTCCTCTCATGTAGCTCGACTTGTTGAACAACCTCAACTTCAACAGGTTCATGACAGACTTCCACAAACTAAGCAGCATGACATCTCCAACAATACAAGTAGCTCATGCAGATGCAGATCCAACAAACGCTTTTCCCTCTCCCCCGGGAACTCAACGCAATGGAGACCATTTATTCCTAAGGAGGGAGGATTGATCCAGCTGGATATCGGTGGCCACTCACCTTTTTCGATTATCTCAAAACAATTTTCTGGCAATTTTTGCAATTTACTATTTTTAACAAGTTTTAACTTCCGGGGCCATTTTGAGGGCCCAAATGAAGGTTTTTTGAGATCGAGGTTCTCAATGATAGTCGAGGGCATGATTGAGCCCCCAAAATGGATCTCCTCAACGATACCTTTCCAACGAGCTATCATACACCTAAAATGGAGATCATATGCAAAAGTTACGACCTCAGGAAGTTGATGTACTAACTTACCCAAACGGGGCCCACATAACTTTTGGCGCTTCATCTCCTAGGGTTAGGTTTTTGGATGTCTATGACTTTTGGCATTCCTTTTATTGTAAAAAGGCCTCTAGAGTCTCATTGTAATCATCTTCTTATGAATGCGAGTAGCCGTCACATCTCTTCTCAGAGATAAGTTGCCACCATTCTAGCGAGTCTTTCACTCTGTATTTTTACAGTCTCTGTACATTTCTTTCATTAATAGAATTTTTGTATTACTGTATCTCTGTGTTTATGGTTGCATCTCTGATATATTTCTGTTATATTACTGGATATATGCAATATCTCTATGCATTTCTTTATTATATCTCTGCTTTCAGAGTAGCCATCACATCTCTTCTCAGAGATAAGCTGCCACCATTCTAGCGAGTCTTTCACTTTGTATTTTTACAGTCTCTTTACATTTATTTCATTAGTAGAAATCGTGTATTACCGTATCTCTGTGTTTATGGTTGCATCTCTCATATATTTTTGTTATATTACTGGATATATGCGATATCTCTGTGCATTTATTTATTATATCTTCGCTCTCATTTCGTGCCGAAAATAATCCGGATCAGTGGTATCAGAGTAGGCTGCTCTTGATTGTTTTTTTCAGTGCATGTCCCCGACGAGGTCCGAGTATAGCAAGTTGGGTCTCGAGCTTGTCTCTCTTGAAGACAATCACTCTCGCATACCCAAGAAACCCTCAATGGCGGAAGAAAAGAAAATCAACGGAGAAGACGATCCTATCAATCTGTTGCTTGAGCAAGCTCTCACCCGACAGAGGGACGAAATGATGGAAAATTTTTCCCACATCCTTAAACGCCTGCCCATAGAATCAGGCACATCTTCATCAAGCGGCCACTTTAGAGGTACCTCTCCTTTCAAGGTACAAGTTAATTTTGATATTCTTGTATTTGAATGACAGATAGATGCAGAAGCCCTAGAAAAATGGTTAACTTTGCTAGAAGATTATTTCTCTGTTCACAATTTTTTCGACAAAGAAAAGATCACCTTTGCACTCCTTAAAGCTCTCCCTCATGTCAAACATTGGTGGGAAACTTACTAGGAGAAAAGTTCCATAGAGGAGTCTGGAATATATGGGGCCGATCCCACTTGGAATTTTTTTATGGATGCGGTAAAGGAACAATATTACCCTATTGGAAACTACGAAGACCAGTACATGAGATGGACCACACTGCGGCAAGAGAGGGGCCAAGCAGTTCTGGAGTTCACCAATGCCTTCCATACCTTGCACACCAAGTTGGGTATCAAAGACTCCGAGCGATATTTGGTTCTGAAATACCGTGGGGCTCTACATAGATACATCCAGAATGAAATGGATTTTCTAGACATCTCCGCTCTCATTTCGTGCTGAAAATAATCCGGATCATTCATTGTACTAGATTGGCTCCAATCCGTTCACCAGGAATGGCTACAAGATCCCAAAAGTTCGCAGTTGATCCACCAATTGTATTCCAATGCTCCAGCTTCCCCAGGGTACTCTTGGATCCATGAGGAACTTCGATACAAAGGCCATTTGTATTTAAGTAAACAATCAAAGCTTAAATCCACGGTACTTTCTGAGCTTCATTCTACACCCACATCAGGGCACTCCAGGTTCACCAAAACCTATGATAGGGTCAAATGTTCCTTTTTCTGGGATGGTATGAAATAAGCATTCATAATTTTGTAGCCAAATGTGATGTGTGTCAATGCAACAAGGGAGAAACTGTCAAATCGTTGGACACACTACAACCACTCCCAATTCCACCTTCTATTTGGAATGATATCTCTATGGATTTTATTACTGGCTTACCCAAATCGGGAAATAAATCTGTCATCATGGTGGTTGTTGATCGCCTTTCCAAGTATGCTCATTTCTGCGCCCTTCAACACCCGTTTATAGCATCCACGGTGGCTCAAATCTTCATGGATCAGGTCTTCAAGCTTCATGGCATGACGCACTCTATTGTGTCTGATCACGACCCAACTTTCACAAGTAATTTTTGGCAAGAACTGTTCAAGATACAAGGCATCGAATTGCATATCATCACAACTTATCATCCCCATACTGATGGTCAAACGAAAGTTGTCAACAAGTGTTTGGAAACATATTTGAGGTGTTTTGCCTCAGAAAAGCAAAATTAGTGGGCTCAATGGTTACCCCTAGTTGAATGGTGGTACAACACTTCATACCATACAACTACATGCATGACTCCTTTTGAAGCGGTATATGGAAAAAATCTACCTTTAGTTCTCTCATACTTGCCAGGTGCCTCTAAGGTCCAGGCGGTTGACCTAACACTTACAGCTCGAGAGGCTATTCTCCGTACGCTCAAAGAGAATTTGGTCATGGCCCAGAATCACATGAAGCAAAAAGCAGATCAAGGTCGCTCTGAACGACAATTTGCAAAAAGGGATTAGGTGTTTCTTCGATTGCAACCTTACAAGAAAACTTCCCTCAAGGCCGAGCATTGTCAGAAGCTAGTGCCCAAATTTTATGGTCCTTATACCGTGCTCAAACGTGTGGGACAAGTCGCCTATCAGTTAGCTTTGCCCAACCATTCGAAGCTACATCCTATTTTTCATGTTTCATGATTAAAGAAGGTGATTGGAGCTAAGTGCCAAATTCAAACCAACCTTCCAGAGTTAGCTGAAGAAGGATCCATTTGGCTACAACCAGAAGCAGTTTTGGACCAGCGTGAGCGTCACCTACGTTAGAGAACCATCAAGGAAGTGCTAGTCCAGTGGAAAGATACAACTCTAGAAGACACCACTTGGGAACCAACTACCATTCTGCAGCAATTTCCTCATCTCAAGCCCTGAGGACAAGGCTTTTTTTAAGGGGGCAGACACATTAGGGTCCTAACCTGCACATAGGTAGAACAATATATTCGAATGTAATAAAGGTCAATATTAATAAGGCCTTTTAATAAAATAGAATAAGGTGGATGTAAGAAGACCTAATAGAAGCTTCTACTTCTAGAAGGATCTTCCTCTAGATGCTTCTTTTTAGTATAAATAGGAGTCAAGGGATGAGAACCCTAGCTTGGATATTATTGTAATAGAGCTCTGCTCAACTGGAGGTTGCCCCCTCGAAGAGGCCCGTGAACATTGCTTTCAGATTCAAAGTGTTATTTCTGTTGTCATTCTTATATCATTTCATTGTTATTGTGGTGAATGTTTTGGTTATATTGTTTTTATTATTGCATTACTAGCATTTTATTTTTGTTCTTCATACATTTTATAACTGGTATATTACAAAGTTAGTACATCAACTTCCCAGGGTCGTAACTTTTGCATACGATCTTCGTTTTAGGCGTATAATAGCCTGTTGGAAAGGTATTGTTGAGGAGATTCATTTTGGGGTATCAGTCATGCCTTTGGCCATAATTGAGAATCTCGATCCCAAAAAACCTTCATTTAGGCCCTCAAAATGGCCCCGAAAGTTAAAACTGCTAAAAATAGTAAATTGCCAAAATTGTCAGAAAATTGTTTTGAGCCAATTGGAAGAGGTGGGTGGCCACAAATATCCACCTAGATCATTTATGGAGTCTGAAAAGAACTTAAAGGAGACTCCAAGGGTGTTCTTTTTCGTAAATTTAGTCCCTTGAGCTCGAAAAAGTATAAAAAAATTCAAGGGAGAACTCTTCTAGCCAAGGTTGACTAGTGTATTATTTTTGCATAATTAATCCATCCGATATGAAAAAGGGTTAAACTTACATAGAATAGATTCCATTTCAAATCCTTTTGATGAGTGTGAAAGGAAATAAGCTCGCTCGACAATCTTTTCATATTTAGAGAGTCTAAAAAGATTTTAAAGGAAACTCTAAAGAGTTCCTTTTTCATATAGTTTTTACGAGCCAGAAAAAGTGATAGAATTATATTTGGTTACTTATTCTCATTTATTTACGAGCATGAGAAAGAAAAAATACTAAGTTCATCTAGAGAGAATGAGTGGCATGCAACTAAGTTCCAATGGGTGAAACGACTCCTAAACAATGATTGTGACAGGGCGTAACAAGTAGGCATGGAAAGTGAGGACCACTCATAGAAGCGTGTCTCTCTAGAGGGTAACTACAAAATGGCATAATTGCAATGGCCATAAGAAAGCGAGACGGAAAATAGAAATGAATCAGTAGCAAGTGCAACCATTAAGCAGATAATAAGACGTCTGCTTCATTTTTTAATGAGCTTGAAACAGAGAATGTATTATGCTCGAAGTTTTTGCTTCATTTTTTAACAAGATTGAAACAGAGAATGAAATTGTGTTCGTGGTTGGTTTCATTTGTTAACGATATTGAAACCAAAAATGAACTATTCTCGGATTTGGTTTCATTTTTTAATGAACTTGAAACCGAAAAATGAACTATTCTTGAAATGATACCCATTGATGGGTTTCTTCCCAACGTGATGTCCAAAGGTTGGTACTTTGAGTGATACCCATTGGCGAGTTTGTTCCCAACATGATGTCCAGAGGTTGCTACTTTTCACCCATCATGATCAATAGAAGCTAGCGACTTAACTTCTGTTGGAACAAGGGCAGACCCAGGGTTCAACGCTTCAACAATGCACCAAAAAAACCCTAACTACCGGCCCTTTTAGAAACACCTGTGAAGCAGAAGAAGTCTCACCCAAGGTAGAGGCAGGACTCAGGTGTCTACAACCAGGCTAGGACATATATCTATGATTACAATACTTAACATAGCACTTAAACAACAATATGCATTAGTTTCTTGAATCTCATTCACATCACAGATTAAACCCTTGTTACAGATCAACCCAGTAACCATAAAGACCAAGAAATTCCATTCACTTAGCACATAGCATCAGCTTGGATCTAGCATTCATTTATATTTAATACCATCAAGCACTAAGAAGATAAACACATAAACAACATCTCACAAAGCACATAAAGACACATGATATACGTGGTTCACCCTAGTGTAGGGCTACGTCCATCAACTTCTTCTTGTTCTTTATTAGTATTCAATCTCCTTACATTCATATGCTCGTATGCACAAAGCCATAGAGACAAACTCTGCAGAGGACAGGAGATCTGCGCGTTGCGCGCCAGATCCTCCTTCTCAAAATCAGGTCAAGGCACAGATCCAACTCCTTACTAGCACAGAGCCTTACTAACACATCATGCACATAGCCAATCAACCAAATCTCTTACATTGCTTGCACTAAGCTTCTACTACTTTATACATTACATTCCTTCTTATATATACTGTTAGGACCATACAATGTACCCTTTTTGCCCATACTTTTTGCCATTGTTATACCCTTCATCACCTGTATTTAGACTTATACTATCATTTCACCTGATCATTCCAAGGTACACAACGTCCTTTCTCATTACTACATGTCTAATTTGTTTTGCATGATATTTTACATCACTCTCGTACTTAACCATTGATTAGAAGTGCATAAGTGTCTATATCTGCAGAATAGTATTCAAGACCGATGCTGAAACACAGAGCTGTCCAAAGTCGTTGTTGAACTGATGCTGCTACACAGCCTAAGGATGCATATGCTGAAACACGGAACTGCCACAAAGTCTAAGGTCGCATATGTCGAAACACGGAGCAGCTACATAGTCCAGGGATGCAGATGCTGAAACACGGAGCTGTCACGCAGTTCAGAAGTGCAGATGCTGAGACACAGAGGAGACCGCCACGATGCTGAAACACGAGCCGTGACAGTTAGCAGTCAAGGCCGACACAGTCAAGAGCGCAATTCACGTGGCTGAAACAGCCCGTGAATTGAGATGCTAAAACATCATCAGTAGATATGAGAAGGAGCTGTTACACCAGCCGTAACATCAATACCTCGTTCAGCTCCTGTATTAGCATTCGGTTGCGTGAGAATAGGACACCCTATGCTGATTTAGAAAGAAGATCCGATTTAGTGTAGGGGCCAGATATGCTTT
>ML809943.1:64506-80926 GCA_009831015.1 Picea engelmannii | reverse complement strand
AGCAAGTTAGATAGAATGATTTCTTTACTACAACACTAAGTGCTTTTGGAATTGAGCATATATAGTGCGCAGCTATCTTTGAAACAAAAGACTTCCCTGGGTTGATAATTTATGTTTCACTTGGTTGTTTGAAATTAATTGAGAAATTATAGTGACCAACAGATACCTTGCCATCCGTTTCACTTACCTTAAGTGTATTTTCGCTTACCCGAGCTATTTGACCATGAGCGTGTATGCTCGACAAATGTAGCACAGTAGAGAAGTCTATGGAGGAGATCCTAATAGACCTTATGGCTAAGAAATTTATGTCCGAAGGAGTACAAGCCTCATCGACGTGAGGATTGGAAGAATCCCCCTCGACTGGATGTCGATCTAGGCCCTCTCGAATTGCGACAGAGAAGAGAAGCAAGTACAACAATGACCTGGCGAACGCGAAGTTGATCCCATCGGTCTTGCATGACTACATCCCACCTCTGGCTAGCGCGGTTAGTCATGACAGTGTCCTGCGTGACTTTGAGTGCACGCTCATCACTGCGTACCTCCCGAAGGGGATACACATAGTTGGACCACAGTTAGGACTCATCCCTGATATTAAGATCAATGACTTTAACCTAGGAGACAGGAATAATTATGCACTAATAGCACCATATAGGTACTTGACAAAGATGACTGGGAACAATCCAAAGATAGTCCCCTAGCCATGGATCAAGGAGATTGTGAGGTCCACCATCCTCAATGTGATGAAGATACCCCACTTCAGCAAACATTAGGAGGTTAACGTGTGCGTTAAACGCCTCCTGTCGTGATACCAGGGAGGTTATCTCTGGTTAGATAGGTGCGTGAATATGGATCCAGTGTTGATCCACATGATCATTGGGTTGAGCATGCAGGGACCAGACCCTCACCAGTTCTATCCAGGGAAGGCTGTAAATCGCTCCATGGCGTAGAGAATAAAGGAAACCTATGACAATGTGGAGAAGGGGAAGTGGTGCTACAAGGTATCCTCCATCCAAGATGGTTCAGTGCGCCTATCTTGTCAATTGATTGTTGGCAAGATCCTCAGGAAGAACCGAACAACGCAGGTCATGGGGTTCATAGTCCACCTCATAGGGAAGTGCATTGAAGGGATCCAGATGAACTGGGCGAGCTACCTCGTCAACGAGTTGGAGAAGGACTCTCGCCAAGCGCAGGACCAAGGCTATGAATTCCACTTCAGTTGGTTACTCATTCTTATAGCATTTGTCACTTGGGAGATGCTAGAGGGAGCAACATTCCTGAAGTCGAGCCATCAGAACCACTGGTCGTGAGGTTCACCACCTTGTGGTATACAAGAAATATGGTGAATCAGTGGCACTCGAATGCTGTCTTGCACACCTACTACCTACATCTCATGTGGGACATTGAATCCTTCCCCCGAATTACGCTGAATACACTCCATAGGTTCAGGCCACTCGTGAAGTTCCAATTAGACCGACACTTCATATATACCACCACGCACGGGGACAAAAACAAGGAGGAGTTGCAGTATTACTACAAATTGACTGAGGAAGATATGGAGGAGATAACCAAGGAATGGCCTGCAAAATTCCTTGTATCAGTTGGAGATGCAAAACTCTCCAACCCCGACCTCATCGGAAGTCTTGTGGTCTCCAGGATTGAGTGGGATGGACCGAGAAGCACTAATAAAAATAAAAACAAGGAAGAAGTTCAGGAGATAAACAACGCATCGGAGGAAACTACGCCTAACTCACTTGGAGGAGGAGGAGGTGATGAAGTAAACCAAGAAGAGGGAGGGGAAGAAGACAAGAAGAGGGCGAAGTGACACCACCAAAATATCCCCCTACAGAGGCCAAGAAATCAAAGAAAAGGAAGGTTTCTCAGAAGAAACCCTCAACATGGAAGAAATCCCGAGCCAATAAGCCTCAGTCATAGAATGTACTCACAGTGGATGATATTGACCTCATCATCGCAAATGTAACAGATGCTTCGGAGGATATCTTGCAATGAAATGAAGCAAAGTAAGAGACAATGTATGAAAGAATCGAGGCAGAGCTGAAGGGGGTACAACACGCTCTATATTCGAGCCATGCAGTGTCTATAACATCGTCATCATCAGAAGTCATAGAGTTGGGGGATGAGCCCACCCAACTACGAAGGATAGCAGATGCTACAGAGGCTCACCTTCGTCGAGTACAGGAAGAAAAAGAGCAGGCCACAGAGGCCTTGAAGCAAGCAAAGGAGGAAGCCTTAGATAAACTTCAGGTTGCGCAGTAAGAGAAAGATGACCTTAGAGCAAAGTTCGACGAGGACAGAGAGTAGATCCAGAGAGAAAAAGACTAGCTATTGGCGAAACAAATTGGGGTTAGAGAAGCAGTCACTAGAGAACTTCTCTATGTGCCAGGATTGGTTCAGATAGAAGACGAAATAGCTGAGAGCCAATTGGGGAAGCTTGTTGAAGCCATTCAACATCTTCAAGCAAGAGTAGCATAGCTATAACTGCAAGCAGTTCCTAGCACCCCACAAGAAGTAAGAGATTAGAGGGAAGAAATTGTCAGGAGCGCAGTAGAAAGAATCAGGGAATTAGCCTTAGAATGCAAGAAACTCAGTAACCAAAGTGCGCAGACTTATGAGTGCCTTGAAGAAGACCCGGAGCTGAGGATATTGGAGGCACAGCTCCAGGAGGTGAAGCAGTAGGTGTCGACCATGAAATCACATTTGAAGCAGCTTATGGTCATTGAGAAGATGAATAGATCATAGGATCAGTGCGTAGTTCAACAACAGGTCACTGCTACCCAAAGCAGAGTGATGGACGTAGCACAACGATTCCAGCCAGTGCAGGATGAAGCCTGCACCCTCTTTGAAAAAATCGAGGGACAAGGATCACAGCTGGAACATGTGGTCGCAATAGTGGAACAACGCCTGGAAGGGCCTGTCACTGAGAAAATCATTCAGGAGTTCACCGAAAAGGAGGCGCTGGTGAAGCAGCAAGTCGAGGCAGCTCAAGCTAAGCTCGAGTCCTTCGAAGCAGTGTTTCCTAGATCAGAGTGACTCAGGATGAGTCACAGGTGAGTGTTGGGGGCATGTTGGCCCTCGACCAAGTTTTGTGGAAACATTGGTCGTGTTTGACCATTTTTGGGACTTCGACAGGATGGTCGAAGATGGAGTGCCTAGGCGAAGCGGATATCGTGGGATCTCACCCTTTTTGTGGGATTTTTGGGTTTTAGGGTTTATGTAATAGGTATGGGATGTTGGCCCATGGGTTTACCCATGCTTAGGCCTCTTTTGTAATGTATAAATAAGTATCTAGGCGATGTAAGAAGGGGTCAATGGCTTAGTGCTAATGTTAGCTATGTGCAAGAAGATGTGTCAAGGATTCCATAGCTAAGTGCAAGTGTTTTGTAAGTGCTTGGTGCAAACAAATTGTGTAAGTCTTTGTGATTTGATCTAACTCAGGGAAGGAGGATCTGGCGAGGTGCACGTAGATCTCCTATCCTATGCAGAGTTGGCGTTCTGGCTTGGTGCATGTAAGAATATTGGAAGAGACTAATAAGAAGAGAAGAATATTGGTGGATGTAGCCCCACATCGGGGTGAACCACATATATCCTATTTTGATGTCCTTTGTGCAATATTGTTTATGTTGTTTATGTATTTATTTTCTTAGTGCACTGATCTTGATGTGTAATAGATAGATCTACTGATACTTAGTGCTTTAGGTATGAATGAATGTTAGATCTTCTCGAATGTTATGTATTGAATGGTTAGATGTACTTAGATCTTGATTAATAATGCATCGTTATGTAATCAGGGTTTGACATGTGATGTGAAAAAGGGTTAAAGACTATTGAATGTTAATTGCTAAGTGCTTTGTTAAGTATTGTGATCACAGATCTGTGTCCTAGCTAGGTTGTAGAAAATTGAGTTCTACAACCCCCCCTGCCTCTACCTTGGGTGAGACTTTATCTTCTTCGCAGGTGTTGCTAAAAGGGTCGATAGTTAGGGTTTTTTTAGTGCATTGTTGAAGCGTTGAACCCTGGGTCTACCCCTGTACTTCCAATGGACTTCCAATGATGTCGGGGTCGGAGAGTTTTGCATCCTCACCTGGTATGAGGAAATCTACTGGCCATTCTTTGGTGATATCCTCCATATCTTCGTCGGTCAGGTTATAATAGGACTAAAATTCCTCCTTACTCTCATCCATGCATGCAGTGATGTAGATAAAGTGTCGATATGCCCGGAACTTTGCTAATGGTCTGTACTGGTGCAATGTATTCTGTGTCATGCATGGAAATGCTTCAATAGCATGCTTCAGTTGGTGGTAGTAATCATGGAAGAAAATGTTCGACTACCATTGCTTTGACATATCATTTGTATACCACAAGATGGATAACCTTGCAGCCAATGGCTGCAATGGCTCAACTTATGGAAATGTTTCTCCTTCCAGCATCTGCCAAGCGACATATACGATCAGTACTAGTAACCGACTGAAATGGAATTCATAGCCCTGATCCTGCGCTTCGCGGCAGTCCTTCTCCAGCTCGTTGATGAGGTAACTCGCCCAATTCATTTGCATCCCCTCCATGCGAGGTCTATTATGAATCCAGTGAACTACGTGGGACAGTTCTTTCTGACGATCTTGCCAGCTATAAACTGACAATATAGGTGCACTGAGCCATCCTTGATGGAGGCTACCTTGTCGCCTCACAATGGAACCATTTTTTGGCATAGGGATAGACCCAGAGTTCAACACTTCAACAGTGCACGAACAAAACCCTAACTATCGGCCCTTTCGGCAACACCTGTGAAGCAGATGAAGTCTCACCCAAGGTAGAGATAGGGGGGGTTGCAGGAATGAGGTGTCTACAACTAGGCTAGGACACAGATATGTGATTACAATACTTAACAGAGCACTTAAACAACAATATGCATTATTTTCTTGAATCTCATTCACATCGCAGATTAAACCCTTATTACAGATCAACGTAGTAACCATAAAGATCAAGTACTTCCATTCACTTAGCACATAGCATCAGCTTGGATCTAGCATTCATTTATATTTAATACCATCAAGCACTAAGAAGATAAACACATAAACAACATCACACAAAGCACTTTAAGACACAGGATATACGTGGTTCACCCTAGTGTGGGGCTATGTCCACCAACTTCTTCTTCTTCTTTATTAGTCTTCAATCTCCTTACATTCATCTGCTCATGTGCACAAATCCACAGAGCCAAACTCCACAGAGGACATGATATTTGCACGCTACGCACCAAATCCTCCTTCCCAAAATTAGGTCAAGGCATAGAGACAACTCCTTACTAGCACAAAGCCTTACTAACATATCATGCACATAGCCAATCATCCAAATCTCTTACTTTTCTTGCACTGAGATTCTACTACTTTCTACATTACATTCCTTCCTATATATACTTTTACAAAAAGGCCTAAACATGGATAAACCCATGGGCGGACATCCCATAACCCATTACATAAACCCTAGTAAACCCTTTGCTCGGTCCACAAGCCCGCAAAACAAGCGAGATCCCGTGATCTCATCTCCGCCTAGACGCTCCATGTTCGACCAGCCTGTCGAAGTCCCAAAAGTGATCAAACACAACCAATGTTTCCACAAAAATTGGTCAAGGGCCAACAACTCCAACATGATGTCCAAAGGTTGGATACATGCCCCCAAAGTTTCGTTTCATCCGCTAACTCTTCTTCTGCACCCAATTAGACTCTTGGCTACTAATAGGAATAGGTTCACCAGAGAGGGAGGATGAAAGAGGATCAACTAAGATAAGAAAAGGAAATGAAGGTTCGGGTACTAGATCTAGTGGAAGACTTGACTCAATTGGAGGGGGTTTATTTCATTTTTAATGAGATTAACTTGGACAATGAACTATGCGCATGGTTATATGTTTCATTTTTTAACGAGCTTGACACAGAAAGTGAACTAAGCTCACAGATATTGACCATGGCTTCCAAGAGGTCTTCATCAGATGAAAGAAATATGCTCCAGAAAGAATGTATGTTAAGAGACTCAATAGGGGTAACATGGGAAAGATAAAGCTCCAAAGCCCCCATTGAAGCGTTCACCATGTCAACTACCATATTTGAGTCTAAATAAGTCAAGCATACAGTGAGAGGATCCTTCTCATTAGCGGTTGAAGGCATGGGACATGATAATACATAATTAACCTATGGCAGGAGGGATATCACTTTCATATAAGGAACATTCATGGAAGTTAGATGGTTGACAGTGAGATCAAGAATAATGAACCAAATTTTGTCAATGGTCACAATGTTTCCACTATGAGGAAAATGCATTACTCAAAAGAGTGTGGACACAAAATATTTCATAGCATAGACATAGTCCCACCCAAGGAGTAAATTGAATTCCAAGGGACCTTGGACTACCATAACATCGATGTAGACAATTTTCCCACCTAATTTGATGGTCAGCTGAGGAAGGATCCCTAAAGTTCATTGTATCTTCTATTAAAATCCAACATATGATGGGTAGCCGACACAAGCTGAGGGGAACCCAAATATTTCCAAGCGGTTGAGGATATAATGCTAAAAAAAGCGCCTTCATCAACAATAGTGCGATGTATGATCTTATCGCAAACCTGCACAATGATTTGGAAAGGCATGCATGAAGTAAGGTGAGGCTCTTCCAACCTATTCCAATCAAAAAAAATGACCTTGGTACTTGGAGGGGGTTCCGTTGAAACGGGTGAAATTCCCCCTTGTCCAGAGGAATCTGAAGTGACAAGAAAAACCTGAGTGGTATCCATTTCACTCTCCAAGGGAAGAGTGGGATCGACTGAGGATTGGATTGGACCAGTCACTTCATCAAACAATGGTTGGTTGGGAAAGGACTCATGGGAAGCAGCTGGAGGTTTTTGTTGGGAAACAACAATATCTTCCAACAATTGCGAAGCTTCATCCA
The DNA here is from genome assembly GCA_009831015.1 of Picea engelmannii. Classification (NCBI taxonomy): domain Eukaryota; kingdom Viridiplantae; phylum Streptophyta; class Pinopsida; order Pinales; family Pinaceae; genus Picea; species Picea engelmannii. The sequence continues at coordinate 73,972 of ML809943.1, read as the reverse complement.
TATGAGGGAAAAGGCAAGTGAGATGTATTTCTCCACATAACTGGCAAGGAATCATGACTTTACCTTCCCCCCCCCCAACCTTATGATCATTGGTTGATGGTCTATCACCAGCATGACTTGCACTGGTTGGAAACACGGGTTGTTGAGAATCCGTGGAAAACACTTCTACTAACTTAAGAATATTGAGGAAATGGTTAAGAAGATGGGGACCCTTACAAATCCTGCAAGGAGATTTGGGCTTACGATCAATGTTAGTAGGCTTTCCAACATTATCGACACTCATGAAAGTGGTTGGTTGATTTCCCTCTTGCTCATTTTGCTTCTTCTTGTTTTTCCTTTTCTTCTTCTTCTTAGCCTCTTGGTTACTAGCATCAAGGATTTCACTAAGTGAGGAAGAAGAAAAGGAAGAAGACACGATGGGTGAATAAGGAAAAGGATCAATAGAAGGTTGATGTTGTTGAGGTGGAGATGTTTCTTGGGCAACAACAAGGGCATTCAGGACCACAAGAGTGTAAAAAAACCATATCGGTAACCCCACAGTGAAACCGGGAAGAGTCAATGTAGTGATATAGGGAGAACCAACGTTTCCAAAACAAGGAAAAGAATAAGGTTCCCTATGAAATGGGTCATTTGGTTGGTATCCTCAAGAATTGTTTCCATGGATGCAAATTCAACCTAGGGTCTACTAAATGTCAAACAACACACACTACCAAAGTCCCTACAAGATAAGAGAAAGAAAAAAACTCCCTTGTTATAGGGAGAAAAGAAGTAAGGATATTTTAGAGACGGGAGATGAGGTCGTCAATGAAGAAATGAGCAACAATTACAATAAACTTCACGCAAAAATCCCCCAAGGTGAAAGTAAGATCCCACAAGAAAATACCCTCCTGGTTCATTGAAGTGGATATTGAACATCTTTCCTAGGTTGGGGGATTCCATGGGTTCCCACTTGTAGTCATCTTTGTGTAATCCTAGGAGAGGTTACTATATTTACCAATTCACAATGAATGACCGGGGGGTACAATCGACAGTCAAGACTAGAAAATGGGCATGGAACTTTCAGACACAAATCTGTGATCCAAAACTAAGAAGAAATGGTGTCACCCTGAGGACTTTCCACTCTTCAAAGCCTAAAACTTACAATAGTCCCATTAGGTGAATGGAATAGGGGAAATCTCAACTGATTACTTCACTTTACCTCATGTTTGACTCCTGTGTGAGAGGAGCTTTCCAGAATAACGTTAATTGTTACTACTGGATTTTACACTCTCTCTAGTATTCTATGGACTTATTCCTATGGCCTTGAAGAGTTAATTCTCCACCCTAATATCAAAGCCCTAAAATCCTAGACTTGTTGGTTTGTTATAAAATAAAAAAGTCTATTTGATTTTATATTATGTGTCTCGTTTATTTTAATGATTGTTTGTTACTCAATAGGGTAAGCAAAAGTGGACTATATGGTTTTATGATTCCAAAATTATGCAGAAAGAATGAAATGCAAAGATTTTGTTTTGATGAATTCTATCTGAGGAAAGGAGAGGAGCTCTTTTTCTTATTAATGAAAATAAATTTCCAATACAAGACAAAGAATACAAGACAAGAATACAAGACAACCTCCCTGAAATCCCAAAGAATACAAGACAACCTCTTTAAAATGTGTACCAAAAAACTCCACTTATGAAATTAGGATGCAAAAACTTCTTTGGTGCTTCTTATAGATCCATGGTTGACCATGTTACAACATGTGGACATTATCCTCTCAAAATAAATTCGTCCTCATCCAAAAATAGTAGTAGTATGCACCAAATAATGCTCATGAAGGGGACACATGACCAAAAATAGGCATCAATCCAATTCAAATCCCAAGTGTCCACATGGAATGTTCCCTCCAATAATGTGCATGCATGTAACCACTCCACATGTGTGAATTCCAAGGTATCAAACTCCATGGATGAATTTTCAAGATGCCAAGTGGATGGGGAATCCACAATAAAGTATTTGATCAATGCCTATCCTTGTCTTGCCTTTCCTTTGCTTTCCTTGTTTGCTTAGCCTTGCCTTGCCTTTGTTTCCTTACCTTTCCTTTCCTTTCCTTGTCTTTCCTTACCTTGCCTTGCCTCACCATGCCATGCCATACCATGTATTTCCTTGACTTTCCATGCCATGATATGCCTTCCCTTTCCATGCCATGCCTTTCCTTGTCATGCCATGCCTTGCCTTGCCTTTCCTTCACTTTTCATGCCATGCCATGCCATTCCATGGAAAGTGAAAGAAAACATGGCATAGTAAGGCATAGAAAGGCATGGCAAGTGAAGTCAAGGCCTGGCATAGCATGGCAAGGCAAGGAATGGCATGGCATGGCAAGGCATGGCATGTAAATTCAAGGAAAGGAATGGTATGGCATGGCATGGTGAGGAAAGGAAATATAAGGAAAGACAAGGCAAGGAAAGGAAAGGGAAGGGAACACAAGGCAAGGCAAAGGAAAGGTAATGCTAGGAAATCAAAGGCAAGGTAAGGCTAGGAAAGAAAAGGAAAGGTAAGGAAAGGCTAAGCATTGATCACATACTTTGTTGTGGATTTCCCATCCACTTGGCATATTGCATATTCATCCATGGAGTTGCCTAACTTGGAATTCACACATGTTGAGTGGTTACATGAATGCACATTCTTGGAGGGAACATTTCAGGTGGACACTTGGTACTTGAATTGGCTTGATGCCTAGTTTTGGTGGTGTTCTCCTTCATGAGCATTATTTGGTGCATACTACTACTATTTTTGGATGAGGGAGAATTTCTTTGGAGAGGATAATGTCCACATGTTGTAACATGGTCAACCATGGATTGAGGAGATATATAACTAATTCATTATTATAATATTATTTTGACTTGCCATGGAGTTAGTTAGAAAATAATAATGTTGGAATACTGAGAGGGGGGCGTGATTCAGTATGAGCACTTATTACCACTTTTAACAACAATATATATTCTTCAACTTTATCAACAATTTTCAATGGTTTATCATTAACATTCAATATATCATCAACATTATAAATCAATAGTGCATAATAAACAACCACATGAACATAGTAGACCAGAGTTTACGTGGAAACCCAGATGGGAGAAAACCATGGAATGTTGTTTTTATATATCAAAGAATACATTCATTGGAAGCACCAACTTCCCAATTCTCCAACTACAACTAGAAGGAGGCTCCAACCCCCTATTTATAGGTTCCAAAATGAAGGAAGCTACAACTCCTTGAATTCTATGGATCCAACCAGAAGAAGGATACAACCCCCTGATTCTCAGGCACCAACTTGAAGGAAGCTCCAACTCCCTGAGTTCTCTGGATCCAACCAAAAGGGGGCTATAAACCCATTTTCTTACCCCATCCTACCACCCTGAAATATAAGTGTAGAACAAACTGTCATTACCACAATCACTGCCACTTTCACTGTCACTATCATTGCCACTTCCACTATCACTGTCACTATCATTGTGCCATAAACCTGTAACTAATGATCAACATGTGTTATACCAAAACATGTATCATACTATGCATTTACTGTGTACCAACAAATGCAGTATAACATGCATCAATCATGTACCATAAGATATTCCATATTTGGATACCATAACATCAATTATGAGTAGCTAATCGTGTATCCAATCATGTACTATGTACTAGAGCGCCAATCATATATAAAATGTGTACCATATACCATTGCATCAATCATGTATATACATGTACAACATCATCAATGAAGTGCCTCAAAGTACCAAAGAATGTCCCTCATGCATATTCCACCATATACCAAATGTATACCTCAACCATATACCAACATCTCAAAGATATGTCATATATCAAACCATATGCAATAGTATACCTCACTCAACCATGTAACCAAGATGCACCTCAATCAAGTGTCAATTCCCAACATTCCTCAAGCATGCACCATACCATAACCTTCAAAACAAGTGCATAAAAATACCTTTACCTTTGTAGCTGACCTGATACACAATAGTGATGAACTATAACCTTTCCTCAAACCTTAGCAACATCGCACTACTATTTCTCCCAATCATGTCTTGTCCTCGCGGGGCTAAGACCTCTTGTCATGCGGGGCCTCGCATGACATGCACTAGGAAACCCGTGGGGGTGCCTAGCGGGAAACTAGTTGTCTGACCCACGAGGGTTAGCCAAATTATGGTTTCCTCAAAAAACCCTAGCTCCTCTGTGATCCCAAAACTCTTGCACTTCTCACTTGTCGATGCCTCATATTTCACCGTCACAAACTTTCTAATAGATCACTTTCTCAAAAGAATATATTCAATAGAATTAATGTGTGAATGTGCTTATGAGTGACTTTTTGAGGTGTATATATATTTTTTCTAGATAACCTATTTCCTTAATTTTAGGGATTCTTGAATTTATTGTTACAACCACTTTACCCTTTCATTAATTGAACTGTAACCAACTAGGGGTTTCTTAACCATTCTTTGGGGTTTCTAACTTCACAAGGCCATAACTCATAAACTGTGAGTAACCATGTGGTGTACCACCTATCACCAGAAATGAAACGACGAGGAATATCCATTCATGAGTGGGTTACTTGCATTTACACTATTCTTCATAACTATTTTCCTTGATCAACTTTGGATTCCATAACCGTACATTTGGGTTTCTTGTAGGCTTCTTCAAAGCATCTTCCTGTCAGGGCCATGCTTAGAGCTACACCATAAGGGAGCACTTTGGATACTTCTCCAAATACACCCATCACATATGTTTCCACCAATGACTTCCTGCTTGTGTAAATCTCTGATGTATATGAAAATCATTCCAAAGATTATTTACTTAGATTCTTCATGGATTTTGCTTCTCTCCCCTGTATTACTGTGACTAATGTCATGTGGATTACTGTGGGGAAGAAACTACTCCAAGTTTTTGTCTAAGTGATCTGAAAATTGATCTTTTAAAGACTTGGTTAATTTTTAAGTATGAGTTCATTTACCAATTAGGAATTGATGAAAGAAGAATAAATTAATGATATATTATAGTATCCATAATAAGAAATGCATATCAGAAGGTAAGCACAAAGAACAACAAGGTTTTTAATGGAGTTCAGTAAGATTGCCTATGTCTTCGGGCCTTTGTCTCAGTGGGTGAGGCTTTCTTATCTCTTCAATTCTTCAAAAGTACATCATAAAAGTGTCAAAAGGATTACAACTAATCTAGATGTGTTCTTCTCAACCTCAAGAATTCAACAAAACCGATGACACTGAAAAAGGTTGAGCGTAGCTCCCGGAATTGGCCTGCAAAGTTCCCCTCCTCAATCACTTCCCTGCATAAAAATGGCTTTGGCTTTCAAATTCCTCATCATTTCTCCTACTCTTAACCTCTCTCAATGCTGCTAAAAACCCCTGGTTTATATAGATTTGGATTTAGTATCAATATCCCAACTTCCTCCCAAGATATGGCCTCAAATCGGGCTCCAAATCCCCTAATATTGGCTAAAATCCATTAAAATTGGGCTAATTATCAACAAAAAATCATAATATAAGGTAAAAAACCCATATTTGGAAAAAATACAGGGCGCATCCCCCTATTCCCAGGCTCTTGGCCATATGCGGCAGGTCCATGTGCCCACATGATAGAACTGGTGCGTTGGCCCCCCTTTCTCTCTGGTCCTGGTCATGTGGCTATGGCCCATGTGGCCACGACCTATACTCCCATGTGCCCTCCACTGCCAACTTATCCCTTGGTCTACAGCTCTAGTCATGCACCTTGGTCCGTGGGGCTAGCCCTGCCAACCGAGCACTATCCCCACAAATCCGCCCAAAAAAAAATTAAATAAATGTTTTGCCACATGGTTCAATAAGTAACAAACTCTTCCATTTGGTTATCCTTGAGAGGTTAGTTCGTTGGCATAAGCGAAGTTTGGGGGTTTGAAACTTGCGTGTAACAAAAAATTTTGACCCAGCCAACATTGGCTAAATTCGGGGTGCCACGTGGCACCCTCTGACTGGGCCACATGTCACCCCGTGATTCGTCTGTACCATACAGTCAACGTACAGTCATCGCACAGTCAACTGCCATGTCACCGTCATACAATCCAGTCATCTACCATGTCAACATCTGTACAACCCAGTCACCCTACCACATCAGCTTCTATACAACTCGAAAACCCTGCCACGTCATCTTCGATACAACCACATGTCGTCCGTACTTCCATGTGTCAGCCTATCATTGGTCCACGTCATGTACATACTACCACGTGTCATTTGTACAGTGCCATGTGTCAAATCCGTACTGGTCCAACTCAGCACGAAAACACCAAATTTGAGTGACACGTATCATCTCCTGGTGATTCCATGTCAACATGATGACATCGTCATGATGTCATGCCGACGTCACCTATCATACTACTGACGTCAGCAGTATGGCCTGTTGACTTTGGCTAGTTTGAATTTTTGCATGGTTGGGAAATCGGTCAGAACGCGATATCTTTCGCATACGACGTCAATTTGAGAAAAATATTATATGGACGGAATCAACGCGATGAGCCAGACGCAATGGCGCTAGTTTAGTCCAATCCAAAGAACTTTTATTTTTAGGCTTTCCTAGATCCATTTTGGATCATGCCTCCCCACTAAGACCTTTTGGTCCTCCAAAAGGGTATTAACCAGTCATCAAGTGTGGGATAGGCCACCCCACTTGTTCTTTGTCTTTAAACTCTATCTTGTGCACCTGTCTTATCATAATCAATTGCAAAACAACCATGAAAAATGATAGCATATTGTTAGCCACTTGTACTCTTTCACATCTTACTGAAGCCACTACCATCCATGTTGAAAACATTAGCAATGATAACATCAGAAATATGATTGCAAATGAAATAATATGTTTGAATTACTTGCACGACATAAGATTATCTTGAAGCAAAGTATGATTGAACTTCCATTTTACAACCATCTCATGTTCATGCTTAAGGTCAATTGCTTGATTTGGCACAGCTATAGGTGTGTTGCTTGCATAAGTTGCCTTCCTTAATTGTTCCATTGTTTGTAAAGATTGATTTGCTTTTAAGTGATGAGCATGTACAACATATTCATTGCCTTCTTTAGTTAAGTGATATTGATTATGTTCCCTATAGAAGATCTCTTTGTGATCATACAAATAAGGACATCCTAAGACCATTACCACATTCATTGCAAACTTTAAAGTGCATTTCTTTGTTATGTGCAATTTATGATTGTTTCTTATACATTTAAGGGAGTAACGTTTATGATGCATCTTAGTGTTTAATCCCAATTTTTTAACCACTTCCTCTGAAATCAAGTTAGATTGAGATCCATTATCTATCAATGTATCGATCTTGGTATGTTTCCTTATAACCCTTATGTGAAACAACTTGCATCTAGAATCATATCCATCACCAATTTTACCTGCCAAACTAACTGTTGTGATCTTAGTCACGTCACCTGAATCATATCCCAAGTCTGTTAATCATGTTGTTGCTGCAACTGTTTTCCTCCCTTTCCTTTCTTTGAACCATTTCAGTCTCTTCTCGGGATGAAATTGCCAACAATGGTCATCATCGTTCCCTTATTTCTTGCAATGCCTGCAAGAGAGATTCTCTTCCCTTCTTGTCGCTAAATTTGCTTTCTTTCCATTCCCCTTCCTTTTTTCCTCTTTCCTTGAAGATGATTCCCCTAATACACCAATTCATGTTTTCCATGCTTCAATGTATTTTTCTTGAAAAAAAACCTCACCAATATTAGTAGGTCCAAACATAAATACAGTGTTTCGAATATGTGCAGGTAAACCTCCTATATACTTCATAAGAGTTTCTTGGGTATGTAATAGAATATTCAACATTAATTCCATCTTACGAAATTCATCTGTGTATTCTTGCACTGTTTTCCCCTTTCTTAGTTTAAGACTTTGACATTCAATTAAAGACTTCTCTTTATAACCCAAAGGATAAAATTTCTTTCTAAGTGCAAAAACAAAATCTTGCCATGATGGAAATACATTACCAACCTGTTGTGTGCCATTTTGCAACTTACTCTGCCACCAGATGAGTGTTGTGCTTTCCAGACGAAGCGATGCCAACTTTATTTGAGTTGCCTCATCCTTGATTTGTTGCACACTGTTATAACCCTATAATTCATAGGATCATCTGTTGACTGGAAAATTTTCACTCTGGATGTATTTTGGCTTGCAAATAATATTTCATCTCTACAAATTATTTTCAAGGAAAGGAAAAGAAAAGAAAATGCATGGTTGTTGATGCTGAGTGGTTTTTCCTAACCCCATGGAGACAAAAGCAAGGGAAGCAGTGCAAAAAACCCACAAAAAGCACTAAGCCTAAGTTTTTTCTGAATTCGCGCCTGGAGAATAAAGAACGTGCTTAGATCGATGGTCGATCTAGCGACACGTAGATCAACGACTGACAGTGGATTCCGGTCCCCCTCGATTGTTCTGTTTTTAACGGTGGTGGGGGGGGGNTAATAGTGACTAACAAGTGTGCACAGATCTACGGTTATCATGACAAAGCATGGATGGATGGTCTACATGCGATTCAAGACCCCCTCAACCGTTCTACCTTTAACAATGAGGGGGAGGGGTTCATAATAGTGACTAACAAGTGTGCATAGATCTACGATTATCATGAAAAAGCATGGATGGACGGTCTATAGGCGATTTCGGACCCCCTCAACCGTTCTACCTTTAACGGTGGGGGGGGGGTCTCTGGAATGAGGCAGTTTTTTCCGGTGGGTCATGTCCCAACGTGTCATCCATCCATTGCATCAGACCTCCTCCGCTCCATGATACATCCTTCATCCACACTGTGCCCTCACTCCCTTGTCCTTTTGTCCAGTCGACTACATCCCGCTCGACCACCCATCCATGCATAAACCAAACTTAGGGTAAAAAGAAAATCAATAAGTTAATAATGTTAGTAATAAAATTTAGTATAATTGATTTAATTAAATAGGCTAGACTAGTTAAATAATCTATTAATTAATTAATTAATAGTTTAGTTAGTACATAGGTTAGTGTTTTATTAATCCAAACATTAATTAAAAAATAAATTAAAACATTAAAACATAATAAAATACAAATAAAAAACCAAAGTGTATAATTATAATAAACAAACAATAAATAAAATGTATAAAAAATTAAAACAAAACACAAAACAATAAAAAAGAAATTAAATAAAAAAGAAAACATATAAAATACATAAAACATAAAACATAAAACAAAACACGTAACATAACAAATTTTATAAACAAAAAAAAAATTAAAAACCAAACTAAAACACTACCCTAGGTCTACCCTCTCATACCTTCATACATCACGTCAAAATAAATCAACGGATAAGGAAATTTCCGGTCCCCCCCCTCGCCATTCGAAGTTTAACGAGAGGGGGGGGTCCGGATTGGAGTAGTTTCTAAAACCA